>LOJH01026115.1:0-18511 GCA_001685095.1 Ellobius talpinus
TTAATATTTATTTTATTATCTTTACTCCTTTAATCTATGACTGTTTGTACTCTTATATTACATTTACTGTCTCTTTATTCTTGTTCTTCTCTCTCCCAAGCCTACATACGTTTTTAAACACACTGTGTCTCGTTTAGAGGTCTTTTATGTCTGAATCTGTCCTATTGTGTATCTGGAATCCTTTTCTATCCAGGAGAGCTTCTTAAAATGCAAAGCAGCTTGGCTAGGTTAAGGCTGCTTTGCCTTTTGGCCCCACCCAGTCCAACATGGTGGAAGTCTGTTCATTGCCTCTGAGACTGCCATGTGGGAGCCTGGCTCACCGCCTCAACTCTGGTAACCAGTTGGCCCATGCTGCCATCAAGTAACTTGCAGCACGCTACCTACAAACCCCATTCAAGTGCTCGGCCTCCTGAAAAAGACAGTTCATGCTGGCAGCATGGTCCAGGAAGCTGCATTTCAAAACCATGCATTTGTTTGTTTGTTTTAGGGGGTTGCTACCGCTGAATCAGGAAGACCTCTCTTAAAGGAATCACACCTCTGCTCCCTTCTATCAAACAGAGCCCACCCAAGAAAATGCTGCTACGAAAAAGCTGCCTAAACTCTGGGGTTTTTTTGGTGTCTAGAATTTCTTTTTGAAATCTCTCAGGCTTTTTTTATGTGGATGTAGTCAACCAACCACATTGGCACATCATTCTGTGGTGGAGGCATGTTCGCTGCCTCTGAGAATCATGTACATTTCCCCATTTTTAGGCACACAGCCAATCTATGTTGCCATGAAGCAAGCTGTAGCACTCTGCTCACAGACCCTATTTAAATGCTCCATAGCCAGACCTCCCAAAAGAATCAAAGCTGTTTGTCCTGGCGAACCAGGAAGCCTTCTTAAAGGAGCCGCACAGTTTTACTTTGTGGTTCTGTTTCTGTTTTAAACCAATTCTGATTGTATAGGCCTGATTTGTTACAGGCTCTGTTTCCATTACATGCATATTATACAGTTACTTTTTAAAAATCAGTTGTGAGAAACTGTGAAAACGGGAATTTATATAGTGTTTTACAATTACACAGTTACATTTTCTGGTTCTCCTTGTTTATCCATGTGCATTTGAAATAGCTGGAATCATTTTCATTCTGAAGAACCCTCATAGTGGCTCTTGTCAGAGAGAGGTACACATGGATGTGAATGCCTCGGTACCATGTGGAGGTCAGAGGACAACTTGCAGGGATCACTTCTTTCCTTCCATCCTGGGTTCCAGGGATCAAGCCAGGTGGTCAGGCTTGCAGGGCAAGCACTTTCACCCACTGAGCCACCTCTGCAATCCTCCCAAGGTGTGCTGGTTTGAGTGTGATTGGCCCCATAATGTCATAGGGGGTGGCACCATTAGGAGGTGTATCACTGGAGGCAGGCTTTGAGGTTTTAGAAGCTTAAGCCCATCCTAGTGTCTTACTGTTTCTTCCTGCTGCCTGAGGATCAAGATGTAGAGCTCTCAGCTCCTCCTCCAGTACCATGACTGTCTGCACACTGCCATGTCCCACCATGATGATACTGGACTGAACCTCTGAAACCGTAAACCAACCCAAATTAAATGTTTTCCTTTATAAGAGTTGCCTTGGTCATGGTGTCTCTCCACAGCAACAGAAATTCTAACTAAGACAGCTAGCAATACTGTTTACCTGGTCAAGTGTTCAGCCTAAACTGAGCCCATGCTGTCATTTAGGACAGGAGCACTGCCATTTAGAGGGGCTGCTTTTAACCTATTGGGTCCAGGTGAAGATGTTATGCCCTTTGTTAGCCTGGTGTGTTTGGTACATTATTGGGCCTGGCTTTTTGATATGTTCTTCATATGCCCATGTTCCCAGATATCCCTGCATACTTGGGTAAGCTTATAGGTAGTTCCTTTTTACTTTAGGAATAAGCTCTTATCAGGCCATACCACCTGAATTGTGTTGGAGAGTTGGTACTATAAGGGTGGAAGGAGGAGATTAAGTCACCTGTCTCTGTGTCTGTGCTCAAAATGGAGCTAAATGCTTCTTTATAAAATGGAGTTCCCCAAAGCCAGGCACAGCTGAGCACGTTGTTGTACACACTGTGGAGTTCCCCAAAGTCAGGGACAGCCAAGCACACTGTGGAGTAACAGCAGTCATTGCCTGATCTCCACAATTAAGCTTCCGATACTGCTCCCTAGGGATGAATGCTGCCGTCCCCTTGGGATAGCCCTGTGTTGTGGTGTTGGCCGACTCTAGCTTTATTCTTTGGACATACCCAGATGTTTTGTTTTCAACAGTGAACTAGGACAGAAATAGTTGTACAAGCCCAGGGTGTCAACTCTGATTCTTTCTAAGTAATCATTCCTGAAGTCTATATCTTCCTGCTGCCCGAGGGCTCCTCCCAATTGTTTTCCTCAGTTCTTCTGTAGAGTCGCCCTATAGTCTAGGCTGTATCTGCTTCACATCTGAAAATCTCCACTTTATTACCTTTCACAACTCCCGTGTCATTAAGAACTGGGTTTAAACATCTCTGAGCCTGATTTTGATGAAGCCAGTTCTTTGTAGAAGAGAGCGGGCAGGAGCAGTCAGCATATGAGCCTGTGGGGAGAATCTTCCCTTCCGCATCTAGGGCTCTGGACAGGGACAATGGAAATGTTCTGTATTGCCCCATTAGAATGGAGCTGGAGTGGGAGACTGCCGGCTGTGGTCCAGCAGTTAGAAGTAAGCTCAGGGTCACAAATAAGAGCCCATCACCCCAGTTAAAGTGTCTCCATGAGGCAGGTTGCCATATCACAGAGACAGAAGGACATGCTCAACCAGACAGGTTTTCATTCTAAGACAGGTGGTGGCTGTGCCCTTTCCCCATTGGCTGGGGTCCAACTGCACAGCCTTTAACAGATGGCTAGTTTCAGAGAGATAGAGATATTTGTGTGTATGGGTGTTTTGTCTGCATGTATGTCTGTGTATCACATGCACACCTGTGGCCTCAGAGGCTAAAAGAGGGCATTGAATCCTCTGGAACTGGAGTTGGGCAATTGTGAACCACCATATGGTGGCTAGAAACTGGACCCAGGTCCCCAGCATAAGTTCATTGGGTTGGTTTAAAAATCTGTAAAATCTGTAACAAAATTTGGCTTTAAACATCTAACAAAAGGTTTACAATTAAAAATCTATACATGGTATATATGTGATTCATCTCTTGTCTAGAATGTACTGCATATGTAACTTAGATTTGACTCTTGTTTAGGTGAATAGATGTTTTTAAATAGCAACCCTGTGGCTGTCCTCCGTCTTGACTGATGACATCATCAAAATGGATGATGTCATATGGCTGGTAGCTATCTTTACTAAGATTAAAGGGTACATGCCATGTGTTGTCACCATGTTAATACAACCACGTGGCATAAAGCACAATTATAAAACTATCCTAATGCCCTACAAGAATGGCCATGCTCCTTACTGCTGAGTCATTGCTGCAGTCCTGCAACTGACCCAAAAGAAAAGAAATCGGGGAAGGGGTTGGCCACTCATGTCACTGAAGTTTCAAGAGTGCAGCCGGGCCTTTTTGTACACAATAGTTACATGGAGGAGATTAAGACATTTGCCTAAAGGTTTTACAAGGTGGGAGAAAATGAAAAGATTTGGATTCCTTGTCATAAATGAAAGCTTTAGAGGGTCTGACAGAAAGAATTATCTTTTGATTTCTTTTGCTTTTGGCTTGTGAAGCGGCCTCACAAGCTGGAGAAGGGTGGGAGGGTAGCACAGAGAGAGAGAACCCCACCAACAGGGGTGTCCATCTAGGACTTAGCCCAGACACACATCATGGAAGGCAGGCTGAGGAGTACTGAAGGCTGCCTCCTCCCAGAGTACCCGTGCTCCTGGGTGCAGTGTCTGCTTGGAGTCCCCCTTGCTGAGCTGGATGCTGAGAGGAAGAGACTTTGTTCAGACACAGACACTATTCTCACTGAGGTCATAGACTTATTTTTTTCTTCAGATTTTCTTCAGTTTTTCATTTGCCATTTTTCGCCAGGACTACTTCTAGAATCTTTACATGTTTTTTTTGGTTTGGTTTTAGTGTTTTTCACCAGTCACAGTTAGGGTCAGAATGTATGGAGCCCCTTGGGCTGCCATGCCAGGGGTGAGCTTCTTGCCTCTCCTGTTCCACCTTGGGAAGCCCTGACTAAGAGCTGTCTTCCTAATAGTGGGCATCTCCTGAACAGGCCATACAAGAAACATGCATATCTTTCCACAGTGTCAGAATTTATTGAGTACAATCAAATTCACAAGGTTTTGTGGTTCAATGACTGCTTTTGTCATTAAATTCGTCCACCTTGGTAGCCTGGCTAAATGAAAAAAAGAAAAAGGAGAAGAAAGGTCATGGTTGCTCCTAGGTTGGTGATGGAGGTTTATTGTAGATATGTAGGAGAGCATAGCCAGATGCAGGGACATCTGGGAGAGTCCAGAGGGGGCATGACCAGGCTGAGCTGGGCCATGTGGGAGAAGGGGGGGTGAGGGTAGTCGGGGCAGCAGCCAGGAGATAAAAGATCCAGAAAAGAGTGGGTAACCAAAATGTCAGATTATAAGGGAAGGGCAGCTGGAGGAAAGGCAGCCCAGCCTCCGGGCTGGAGAGTTCAGGGTAGAAGGAAAGGTTTGTGAGCCATACCCTGTAACAGGTAAGGACTAAGGGATGCTGGAAGAACCTGGAGGCCAGGTCCTTTGATATAAATACACACCTCAGCCTTTTGTCCCAGGTTTGGGGTTTGAAACTTAACACTGGTCAGTCTTAATTACTAATAATTACTAATATTAATTCTCAAATCACATAGCACACACACTATATGTATGTATGTATGTGTGTGTGTTCTGTGCATGTGCGTATATTACAGAGTGAATACAAAATAAAGAGGCTGCAGCAGTGAGCTGAGAGAGTCTGCAGATACAAACTAGACCAGCGCAGAGAGTTTCTGTAGTCGGGCTTTAGAGCAGAGCTGCCGAACGTGACTGCAAAGGGAAAAGGATACACCGGATGGGCACATAGGTGGGCAGGCAGTGTGGCGCATTAACCATGGGGACGAGTCTAGTTCAGGAGCCCGCGGTCCTTAATGCACACCTCGTATCAGATGATCCGTTGTGTTGGGGCTATGCTACCACATTTTAAGTATTCATCCCTTTATAGGACACGGGTAAGAGAGTTGTACTTTTTCCTAAATCTGGTGAGACCAATAAATCTTAGACCTAGTCTCCTCCAGAGAATTTTCATATGCCCATGTGTCCCCACCATTTCAATTCAGCCCCCAATGCTTTTATAGGGTGGTCCTTTTTCTAGTCACAGGAATAAGTCATTTGTCCATCTCTTCTAGATAGGAGGTAGCTACAGGATGGTAGAATTTTAGTTCCACCAGGGCCTGATGTCATCCTTCTCCCTCAAAGTGGAGTCAAAACTGCTTGTAAATGGAGTCTTCTAGGGCATTCAGCCTGGAAATTACTGGTTTGTACACTACAGAGTAACTTAGAGTGGGGCTTAACCTGGTCTCAGCGGGGTAACATCATCAACCCGTTGCTCCTGTTACTCTCTGGAAGCTACAACGGCTACTCAACCCCTTTCTCTGGGCAGCTTGCAGCCTGTTTTCCCCAGCAGGCCCCAGCCCTGGTCTTCTCTGGAGAACAGACTCAGTTCTGTCCTTTGTCATGCTACAAAGGTGAGAGCATTGATGAACAATAAATGAAAAAAATGAAATTTATGCCCTGGCAATGCTGCAGCAGGCATGGGCAGCCCATATATGGAGGTTCTATTGAACTTGTCCAGTTGGGTTTCACGGTCTAAGCTGATGAGGATGACTGACCAGGTCTCTTCTTCAAGAGGGCACCAGATCTCATTACNCCATGTGGTTGCTGGGAATTGAACTCAGGACCTTTGGAAGAGCAGGCAGTGCTTATAACCGCTGAGCCATCTCTCCAGCCCAGTACTCTATCATTATCCTAGGCTTTCTTTTCATAAATGGAACCAAAAGCACATTGTCCTTTTCAGCAGCCATTTTGCATGCTTGCCCTGAAGTGAACATGCCACAATCACGCTGCTGATTCCATTCACATCAGCATTCGATGTGCACACTCCTGCCTCGCAGAGCTCAGGGCAGGCCTGTGCTGGTACTGTGTGGAGTCATTATGACCCATCCACACAGAGGCCGCTCCCACCTTTATCAACACTGGAGCTGGCAGTGCAGCTCTACTCCATCAGCAGAGCCCCCATGCCACTCTTCTGCTTCCCAGGGCATTTCACTGTTGTTCCTGCTAGGCTCGGGGGCTGTTGGTGTGGGGCTGTCTGTAGGCCGTTTGGGTGCCAGTCTAGTTCTCTGGGCCATCTTTGTTCCCTCTCTTCCAGCGAAAGAGTACTTATCAAAACTATACCATCATGTCTGTCATCTTGGAATGCATCTGACATTATAGTTGTTGGCTCAGCTTACTTACATACTGAGGCTGTTCACTTATACACATGCACATGCACGTCACACACACACGTAATTATTTTTCCAGTTCTTTGTGTGTTCAAGCATCTTTGAGCATTGCTGCTGCTGATCCCTTTGCTGTGGGTCACATTTTCTGTTGCTCCTGTCGAGGAATTGCAGATTAGATGCTGTGCATTGACAGCAGTATTGAGCACCTGCATTTTCCTGTCTTTTAGTGGCATGTGAGTTTGGCTGTCAGTTGCTGATAAATTTTTCAGAGAATTCGTTCTTGGCTATTTTAGGAATAGGTTTGAAGTATCCCAGATCCTATGCCTGGCTTGGGGCTGGGCTTCTCTGACACTTCAATCTTTAGCCACACTCTTTCCAGTCTGGATCATTAGTATTCTCTTGTCTTCTGCTATTTTGCAAAGCTTGGGATTTCCATGTGCCTTTCAGAGTTCCAAACAGCATTTTCCACCAGGCCTCTGGAGTTGAATCTGCACAAGCGAGTAATGTATTAAGCTCTATATGGACTTCTGGAGCTCAACTCAGCTCCTCCTCTTCAAATTCTACCCACTGCTGGTGTGAAACTCCTGGTTCCTTTTTAAATTTTTTTTAAATTTGACTTCTCTGCAAGAGTTCAGACATGTTTGTCTCTTTCAGGCAGCAAATTTCTGTTGAGAGTAACTATAGCACAGCCTTGTGGATTGTTAACTTGGTTTTGCTGATCATCTTAGTCACTGTTCTATTGCTGAATAGAGACACCATGACCTCAGCAACTCTTATGAGAGAAACATCTAATTGGAGGCTGGTTTACACTTTCAGAGGCTTAGTCCATGATCATCAAGGCAGGAGGCATGGTGGCAGGCTTGGTCCTAGAGAAGTGGTTAGAGAGCTACATCCTGATTTTCAGGCAGAGAGAGTGCCAGGACCTAGCATGGGCTTTTGAAACCTTAAAGCCCACCCCAGTGACACAGCTCCTCCAACAAGGCCACACTTTCTAATCTTTTCAAATAGTGCCACTCCTTGATGACTAAGTATTCAAACTTATTCATTCAAAGAATGACCTATTTAAACCACCACATTTCACTTCCTGGCCTCCATAGGTTTGAAGCTATATCTAATGCAAAAATGCATTCAGTCTAACTTCAAAAGTCCCCATAGTCTTTCACAGCCTCAAGATTGCTTAAAAGTTTAAAGTCTCTTCTGAGACTCTAGGCAATCTCTTAACCTGAAACCCCCTTGTGAAATCAAAATAAAAAAATCAGATTACATACTTCTAACATGTAATAGCACAGAATATGCATTATAGTTCTAAAAGGGAGGGAAGGAAACATAGTGAGGAAATATTGAACAAACAAACAAAACAAAACAAAACACCAAAACCCAAATGGGCAAACTCCAAACTCTGCATCTCCATGTCAGATGTCAAGGTGCTCTTCAGATCTCCAACTCCTTTCAGCTTTGCTGCCTGCAACACACTTGTCTCTATCCTGGGCTGTCTCCACTCCCTGTTAGCAGCTTTCCTTGGTGTGTGTCCCATAACTTTGGCATCTTAAATATCTTGGGGTCTCCAACACAATCCAGGCTTCACCCTCACATCTACATACAGTGGCCTCTCTGGGGCTCCATGCAGGGACACCCCTGACATATGCCTGGCCTTGGAAGCATTCCTTAACCACAGAGGGAGATTCCATAACCCCCTTCTTATATCCTTGACTGCAAAGCTAGAACTATATGGCCAAAGCTGCCAACTTCTGCTGCTTTGTGTTGCTGGAACTTGGCCTCATCTTCAGTAACATTTATATCAGCTTTTTGTTTTCTGTGGTTTCCTTTACTGGTTAATCATTTCTTTAATTCCTTTTCACAAGTTAGAAGCTTAGAAGGGTGGGGTCCTGCGCTGAGGTCACCATTCCATTTATTCCATTCAGCATCAGGCTTTTCTTTAAACTTTTTATCCCCATTACACTTCCTAGTGCTCTTTTTCTCCTCAAAGTAAACATTTTGTATTTCTTTTTGTCTAGCGTCCTCCTCATTATAGATCTGCTTAAGAGTTGTCACTAATAACCACACGACAGAGTCAATACTGGGCTGTCTTGAAATCTCCTCTGCCAAAACCATTAATTTAAAAGTCTTCAACTTAGCCTCAGGCAGATTTTTAAGACAAGGGCAAAAAGCAGCCATATTCTTTGCCAAAATATCACAAGAATGGTCTCTATACTACTTACTAATATTCTTCCTCTCTGAAACTTCTTGAGCTGGGCCCCCGCTGCTCAACTTGCCTTCACACTGTCTTCCATGCTTCTGCTAGGATGGCCCCTTAACCTCCACCCACCCCAAAGCACCCAACCGCTTTTCTCAAAGTCCAAAGTCTTCTAAATTCTTCCAGCAAGCAACGTGGTCAGGCTTGTCACAGCCTTGCACCATTCCCTGGTACCAACTTTTGTCTTAGTCACTGTTCTGTGTGAAGAGGTACCATGACCACAGCAACTCTTAGAAGAGAAAACAATGAATTGGGAGCTTGCTTGTAGTTTCATCAGGGCAGGAACCATGGCAGCTGGCATGGTAGGCATGATGCTGGAGAAGTAGTTGAGAGTTACATCCTGATCCATAGGCAAAGTGGGTGGAGGGCTGGGCCTGGCATGGCTTTTTGAAACCTCAAAGCCCCATACTTCCTCCAACAAGGCCACACCTCCTAATCCTTCTCAAGTAATGCCACTCCCTGATGACTAAGCGTTCAAATATATGAGCCTATTGGGGCCATTCTTAGTCAAACTAGCACAGTAATTTCAGAGGTAAACCCGTGATTCTGGTTTCTTTTCTGTACCTCTTGTTATCTGGCCGTCATTTCCAGGCATATTTGGTTCTGATGGGTGGGAATGTTTGAGCAAACACTCAGGACTCTAATAGAACAATCATGACGGCTTCAGCCCCTCAGAGAAGGCCTGCGAGAGTTGCTGCTCTGAGCAGGCCATGAAGATAATTGTTGACTTTTTCCTAAGAAGAAACAATCAGTGGGGGGACCAGAGGATAGTAGACCTTGGTTTTATTTATATGAAAACGAAGTCTTTCCCTGTTTTCAGTCATTCTTTAAGTAAGACCAAACATTTGGCCAGTGATAAAGAGAGAAGGGTTCTTTGCTAGTGGAACAATGCCACCATCTAGGATGCCTTCTTTGAAACTCTGCTTCCCATAAGAAGACATCTTAATAGGCTTTTAAATTTTTCCCTTTCTGAATAGAACAGAAAACAGCGATGGGAAGGTCATAATATACCTTGTGGTAAAACTTGTAGTCTGCTTAGGAGCATGCACTGGGGGCCCCAACCTCACCAGGAGTTCTTTTGTTACAGTGAATCCAGCCCAAGCCCTCTGGGTAATGGTGACTGAGTACTGCCTGCATTACGGTGAGGTGACTGCCCCACCTAGGAGGCAATTGTGATCAGCCCTCCCTGATGTCAGGATGGCAGACAGGCTTTGATGAATTTGGCCAAAACATTACATTACATGTCTAAAGCTTCCAAGGACATTCTGAGGTTGTCAAACCAGCTCTCCAAACCCACTCTGGTGTGACAGGATCATCAGCGTCTGTTCCCCAGGTGTTGTCTCTCACAGTGGGCTAGGCGGGGGTAGCCAAGCGTGTGCATGGGTAGCATATGGCTTTCAGAAACATCCCTCTAATTCAGGAATTCAGGGACATTCTATGGTGAAAGAGAGAGCACAGAATATGTAGACCAAACAAAGCACACAAAACCCACTCAGTTTGAGAAGCAGAGCAGGTCTGTGGGCCCTGGTCTGGGGAGGCAGAGGCAGCTGGATACCCCAAGCTGGCTGTTTAGCCAGTTGATGAGCTCCAGGTATAATAAGAGGCTCCATATCCAAGGGGGAGGAAAAAAAGAGACAAGAGACTGACAGACGACCCCACATGATCATCAGGCCGCCACACACCATTTCACACAGAAACACTTGTGCTTCTTTGGGTAATGAAACAGCATTTAGTGATACTTGCCTCTTGGGTGACCTGGAAGACACTTGGCAGGTGCAGACTCAGCACTCTAGCAAATTAAGCAGCTGAATCTGCCCGTGGGACACCCATAATGCCTTGTAACTTCTTGTCACCTTCTGTCTGCCACAGATGTGGTTTGATGGCTCACCTTGTCATGTACAAACAGTACATTAGCACATTAGAACCTCAGTGTCCTGCTGGGTACAGACAGTAAATCCGTCCTCCTTGGGTTGCTGCTGTGGAAGAGGCATCCGACAGGAGACCAAGAGCCCTCCAGGCAGCAGGAAGCCTGCGTCTACTGATTGCCCTCCTCCTCCTCCTTCACAGATGAGGTGATGACTATCCAGGGCAGCAGCACAACTAATTCATGTTGCTAATGTGCAGCATCAGAGTCAGGTTCAGAGTCCACACCGGGGCTGCAGAAGGCATGGTTAGCACCAGGATGGCACAGATGGTTTACGTGAGGCTTGAGGTACCTCCCTGCAGCAGGCTTGGTTCTTCACATAGCCCGCTTACCACCCAGCTAGCTTTCCCTCTCATCGTCTTGTCTCGTGAGGGCCTGAGGGATGAACTTTGACATTGCAGAGCAGAATCAGAGAGACTCCCTAGAAGGCCAGAGGCCCAGGCAGGCCCGTTTCCATTCTTTGCGTTCCTTGTGACTGTTTTTGTCAGACTGATATTGAGACCATGATAGATAAAGAAGTCCCTGGAACTTGAATGCCCCATTCAGATCCGTGCTCCTCCACGGGTGTGACCTTTGGCACATCACTAAAGTGACAGCAACAGAAGTCCCTTGTAGGGTGCAGTGGGGCCTGAAGAGACAGTGCATAGAGTGCTGCAGAGATGGCCAGCACCTGGCAGCAACACTAGGCTGCAGCAGTCCTGCTGGCTGCTCTTTGCCCATCACAGAAGCTTCAGCCAGCACTGCCAGCATTTGCGTGTCCATTACCCTAGAGCCGTGACTGCCTCTTCAACCTGTCCCGCCCGATTGGTCACTTTCTTGGGCAGCTTAATAGCCTGATGTGTTATCTCATTATCTAACTCATTATTAGCTGTGACCTGTGGAGTGTTGAGTCACTGGGACATAGGAGGGCCTGGAGGATCGGGTACTCGGTGTGAGAGCATACCGTGTTGGACCTTCAGAAAGGGCGCTTTCTGTTTGCAGAGCAAGAGCTGCAGTTTACTCTTACCTTTGAGGCCAGGTTTCATTTTAACAAAGAGCTTTAAATGGTTAGGGCTCTAGGTTGGAACAGCTCAGATGATAGTAAAAGTCTGGCTGAAGGCTGCAGCCAATTATGATGATAACAGATTTAAAAGTGAAGTTGAGGACAGGCAGGAGAACAGCAGAAACGCAGTTTTTGTTGCACTTGTACCCCAACAGATTATGGTTCTGCCCATGGAAGACACAGGCTGTGTTGGTTCAGTACACCAATTGCCCAAGGCTCTCCGAAGCATGTTAGGTGGGAAGACGATTAGGAAATGAAATCTTCGCATGTGGATTATGAGCAAGAAATGAACAAGCAGAGTGCAGCTTTCTGTGCCCATTCGTGCTCTTGTGTGTGCTTGGAAGGCTCACGTGCAGGCTCCCTAGCCTCACATCCCTCCTGGGAGCATAGCCTTCAGGGTGGAGGTGGCTCAGATGCTTCTGCAGTGAAGCTGGTTCTGTGGCTCAGAGGGCTATGGGTCTGGAATGCCCTGGTTGGTTTTCTCTGGTGGATGTAATTACAGCTTGCTCACAGCACCTCTGTGAGTCACCCTGCTTTGCAGCCCACCCCGGCATGCTGTGCTCACCTCACTTGCCTCTCCCCAGGGCTCTTGCAGATCACCAAGACCTCATTTTCGAGCGGATTTACTTTAATGCTGAGCATTGCAGGTCATTTCCAGGGTGGCACTATTTCTTCCCCTAAAATGTTCAGCTCCAATTTAACTTCCAGCCCTTAGCAGTGGAAAGAAAACTTGCTGCGAGTTAGCACCAGTCGCTTCTCCTTCTCTTGTGACTGGGGGAATCATTCCTCCTTAGTTCCATGCTGGGATGGTTTGGGACATGGGGGAGGGCTCTGTGCTGTGGCTTGCCACACTGTTCAGGGTTTTAGTTTAGGGTTTTTTTCCTCCCATTTTCTTTTCAATCTAAATTGTAATTTTTTAAAGAATTTTTTTACAAATATGTGACTATTTCCATCTCTTCCATCTCTTCCTCTCTCCTCTCTAGCTCCTCCTGTGCCCCTAATCCCTCTCAAATCTATGACCTTCTTTAATTATTGTTGTTACATATACACTTACATGCATATACACACACACATGCATGCATACATGTATATAACCTATTGAATTCATTTAGTGTCATTTGTATACATACGTATTTAGGGTTGATTGCTAGGATTGGAAAGCCTGTCAAGGTACTTGTCCCTGGAGAAAGCTGATTCTTCCTTCCTCAGCAGCCATTGATTGCTTGTAGCTCTTCATCTTGGGGTGGAGCCTTTTAGAACTGTCCCCATCCACATTGTCACGTCAACTGGTATTGTCATTGTGCAGGTCTTGTTTAGGTGACCACACTGTTGTGATTTCATGGGGCAGCATCCCTGAAATGTTTAGAAGATACTGTCTTGATATGTCTACAAGACATTATCATGATTCTTTGGGTCTTACAGTCTCTCTGCTTGCTCCCTTCTCTGTAATTTTCCCAAAAGCCTTAGCTGTTTAGGTAGCATTGTAGATGTCCAACTGGGTGCTGTTGCAGAAAAATACAGTTAGAAGTTATACTGGTTTAGGAAAATGGCAATAGGAGGTTCTGCTCTAGGCCTAGGACTTCCCCAGCTGTTGTAGCTGGCTAGGCTTATGGTACCAGGTGTGAACTCCCTCTTTAAGTAAGCCTTAACTTCAGGTGGACAGTTGTTAATAACACAGTCAGAATGGTTAGTCAGTCAGTGAACAACAGACAACAAATGTTGATGAGAATGTAGGGGAAAGGACAGCCTTTTTTTCAGTGCTGATGCTGTTACAAACTGCTGTAGCCACTGAGGAAGTCAGTGTGTTGAATTCTTTAAATAAACAAACAAACAAATAAATAAATAAATAAATGTAGGTTTGACCCAGCATGCAAAGGACTCAACATCCTGCTCCACAGGTGCTTGCTCAGCCATGTTCATATCCACTCTGTTCACAAGAGCTAGGAGATGGTCCCTTTAACTGAGATGATGGAAATGTGAGACACACACACACACACACACTATGGAATATTATTCAGCTATCAAGAAAAAGGATATTTTGCAGGTAAATCTATAGAACTGGAAAATATTGTGCTGAGTGAATACGAATGCCGTATAGTCTCTCTCATACATGGATCCTAGCTCTGAATCTTTAGAATTGAGTATATATCATAAAATAACCACAAAAGCCAGCAGAGTAAAAAGGAATCATGCAGATGGAGCTCTAGGGAGGGGTAAGGGGGTACACTGACTCTAATTTGCATTTGCTTGATTGCTAAGGATGTTAAGCATTTTGGTGGGGTGGGAACAGTGACTACAGGGTCTCACTATGTAGCCCTAACTGCTCTAGCTCAGACATCCACCTGTCTCTGCCTTCTGAGATTAAAGGCATATGCCACCATGCCTTGAGCTGAACACTTTTGAGGGTATTTCTTAACCAGTTTTATTTCACCTTTTGAGACCTCTTTGTTCGGATCTATAGCCTGGTTTGTTTGTTTTGTTTTGAGTCATTTTGCTTGTTTGTTTCACTGTTTTTTGAGTTCTTTGTAGCCTAGACATTAATCCTCTATCTCAGCGTAGATGACAAAGGTTCCCTCCTACTCTGCGGGCGTCTTCTTCACTTGGTTGTTTCCTTCGCTGTGCAGAAGCATTTTAGTTTTATGGAATCTCATTTGTCAGCTGTTGGCCTCAATTCCTCAGCAAATGGAGTCCTATTTAGAAAGACTTTTCCCATACTTTTGTGTTTACAGAATTTTAAAATGTTGTTTTATTTATTTTTTTCTGTAGGGATTTTAGTTGGGGTTGCCTTGACTTTGGTAGGATGGTCATTTTCACAGTACTGATGCTGCTAATCCACAAGCACAGGAGGTCTCTCCATCCTCTAGTGTTCTTAGTCTCTTTCACCAGAATTTTTAAGTTTTCATTGTCAAGGTTTTTTTTTACCTACTTGGTTATGCTTATTCCTAGATATTTTAATTTTTGAGACTATTGTGAATGGAAGCGTATCTGTAATCTGTTCCTTAGATTGCTTGTTATTGGCATATAAGAAGGCTGTCGTTTAACTTGGCTTTGTATCCTGCCTCTGCTGAAAGTGTTGCTCATTTCTAGAAATTTTGGGTGGAATGCTTGTTGCTCCCGCTTTCCCTTGTGCATGACACTGACTTGGCAGACCAGTTTCCCTGAACAGCATCTTTTCACTGAATCTCATTTCCCTTCAGGGCTGTTTTGTGGCAGTGCCTCTAGTTGGCTGCCCTAGTTTGCTTTTGACTCGCCCTATAAGCCATGATTGGCTTCAGTAAATAGCACTGTGTGCCTTGAAGCTCCCCTGCCCTAAATACACATTGACTTTGGTGCATAGTAGCAATACTCTGAATTAAACTGAGCTTGGGCCCAGTGGTGCTCACGGGAAACTGGTGAGCAGGTGAGAGCTCAGGTGTCCGACCCTAGCCCCCTGTGCTTTCACTTCCAACATAAGACACTCATTCACAGTTATGGCTCCCATCATTAAACATCAAATGGGCACCAGATCCATACAGTCTATAAGTCTCTGATAGCTTTGCAAAGCAGAGCTTCATAGACAACAAAACAGACTGAGAGACACTAAATATCTCCAGAGCCACTCAGCTAGAATCCAGGAGGAGGCGGGTCTACTGTTGAGTAAGGAGGAAGTGAGAATGCTGTCTCTGGTCGTCTGATGGGCAGATCTTCATTCCAGAGCTGCTTCAGCCTGAGCTTGGTACTAGCAATCAGTACGTGCGCGGTCCTGCCCTCGGATAGCTTCCGTTTCCAGGATGCCATTCTCTTTTGCACCATACTCTCTGATGCAGCGCGCCCCTTCTTGTCCCCTGGCCCCATCACTGTGGCCTCTGCACTGTGCTTCAGTGCTCTGTTTCTGGGTCTCTGGTCTCATTAGGATGATGTCCCATGCAGGCACATGATAGAGACTGGCTGTGTATGCAGGGCCTGCAGATTATTCTGTGTCTTCTGAGTGCCACCCCTGAGAGAGCTCTTGGAGTCCTGGGCATGGCTTTCCCTCCAGCTGCTTAGTTATTTCATATTGGAAGCTCTGATTAGTATCCCTGGGTTACCAAAAGTCAACAACAGCACTCTGCCCAGAGAGAGCAGGGGCCTCACCTAAGATTGTGCGGTAGGGATTGTTGAAGGGAGCATCAGCTCCAGCACAGGGGCACAGAACAGACCTCCAACCCCAGCATCTGCGGTGGCACAAGCCTTGTTTGTTCATTTTCTCCTGACATTTAAAAATACCTTTCCCAAACTGGATTAAATAAGATGAAATTAATGGTTTAGCTGACATGTAGGATAAGCATACTTGAGATCACAGGAACCTTTACAAAATCTAGCTGTAGAACTGATGGCTCAGAATGAGGCATGATGTGGGTTTTAGCAAATGTTTGCTGAACAGGTTTTGGGGTACAGAGTGCTGAGGATAGAACAAATAAGATCTAGTGCTGACCCTGCCAGGCCCTCCCTCTCACTGCTGAGCTGTGTGTTACTGATAGTTCAGGGGAGAGGAAATCATTGCCTTCAGGCATGGACCCATCAATGACCCATCCAGGCTCCACCTCTAACCCAGTGGGTACACAGATGGCCCTGGCTAAACCCAACCAAACCAAAAGTCATCAAAGAACTGCTAATGATGGGAAGAGTGTGGTAGGGATGGGAAGGAGACAAGAGGGAGTGAATGGAAGAGAATGATCTGAATTGTTTAAGAATGAAAACTCGTGCCCAGGGAGCTATTGACAGATGTCTTAGTTACTGTTCTGTTGCTGTGAAGATATCCCATGACCAAGGCAACTTGCAGAAGAAGGCATCGTCCATCCTTGTACCCAGGGACTGACACTAGCATCACTAGAAATCCCTGTTGAGCCACAGAACTGAATCCCAGTTCATGAAACTGGAGGGAGTGGGCAGGAGCCAGTCAGTACCTCAGAAGACTCATGGCCTCAGCCAAATGCCCAGCCTTCTGGGCACATCTGTTTGCAGGAGTTCTGTCTACCCCCCCGTCCTCCCATTAGAGGCGTGGGGTTCGGGTTGTCACCTCAACTGTTGTGTGCACTACCTTTTGCTGCTGCCTAAAACTCCTGGCTCTCAGCTCAGGAAGGGCTCGATGACAGCGAGCACCTATGAGATCCTAAGCGCTTCAACAGACAGCTGTTTCATTGCCCCTTGAGTCACTTGTCTGCAGATGCTTACTGTGTGCGGCTCTGGCCGTTCATGGGTTAGCACAGTCATGCTTTACTTCTTGGATGGTCTCAGGGCTCCCATAAGAAGGCAAATTCTTAGTGCTTAGGGTGGCAGGCTCATGTCATAAGAAAGAACCTGTTACTTTCAGTGATACGTTCTTCACTGTTATAGGATGTTATCTTAGTCACTCATGAGAAGACACCATGACCAAGGCAACTTATAGATAAAGCGTTTAGTTGGGAGGTTGCTTGTAGTTGCAGAGGGTTGGTCCATGGCAGACACATGGTGGTGGCAGGTTTGCATGGTGCTCGAGCATAGCCGAGAGCTCACATCTGGTCCGAAAGATGCAGGCAAAGAGAGGGAGAGGGGGATGAACTTGGCATGTGCTTCTGAAACCTCGAAGCCCACCCCCAGTGGCACACCTTCTCCAACAAGGCCACACCTCCTAATCCTTCCCAAGCACTTCCACTAACTGGGGTCTAAGCATTCAAATACATGAGCCTTTGGGGGCCATTCTCAGTCAAACCACCACAGATACATTATTAAAACCCCCTTCACCTGGCAGATCCTTAGAAATTTAAAGGCCTAATAGAGAAATGGCACCTTGGCAAGGCCAGAGCTCACCCAGGTATGCTATATAATTTGAAAAATATCTCCCATGGGCATGTGTATTTTACGTTTTATTGGGCAAACCTCCCAACTGTCTTCAGTTTGCATAACCCTGTGTACATGGTAAAAATATTAAGTGTTCGTTCAATCCAGTAAGATTCGAACAAACTGTTTAGCAAGGACACTATGGTCTAATTAAACAGTCTTAGCAAGGATTGCCAGGGTGCATGTAAATCCAACAAATGTTGAAAGCAACATACCTAATTGAGTCATCTTGGGGGGGGGAGGGCGCTAATTAATTGGCTGGATACAGTTGAACCAGGAGCTAAAACACCTTTAACCTAAATGTAGCCTGTCACCATCAGGACACTGGAAGGAACAGTGCAGATACCATCCCTCTCACCGCTTGAGGTGCCTATCTTCAAACCCCACTCCATTACCTGCTAGCCCAAATCTTTTATTACGAAAACATTGAAGAGAGTCTCACCAACAAACTGTCCTCCTGCCTCAGCCTCCCACATTGTGGGGTCTCCACTGGACACTGCCGTCCAGAGCCGGCATTTAACAACATGCTGAGCACTTCTCCTCACTGAAATCCGAGACACACTGGGTCAGAAACTGTCAAGTGAACCTTATCTGAGTGTCTGCACTTCCCACTCAACCAGCAAACTCCCAAGGGTAGGCAGTGTATCCCATGCCCAGAACAGACCCACAGCTATCCAGTATTTCCCAGGGGCTTGATGTCATGGCTCTGTTTTTAGCGTCACACTCTGCTACCCTGTGACATGACCTTCATTGTCCTAAGAAGATCGTAATTGCGTCCAAAGTATAACTGCTGGAATAAAGTGAATGAGAACAGTCTAGATGTTGTAGAACTGCATGTCTGTGAGAAATAATATAAAACCAGCATTTCTCTCAGCCCCCAGAAATAGTTACGACTAAGCTCCCATCAGTCACTGTTTCTCCAGCAGCAGACCGTTTGATCTCAACAAGGTGGCATGTACTGGGCCCAGCCTTCAGGAGGTAGAGAGGGGCCTAATACGTGTTTGAGGCACAGGGAG
>LOJH01026116.1:0-18511 GCA_001685095.1 Ellobius talpinus
CTTTCAGTGTTTACCCTAGATATAATGATTCTACTGGAATTCCACTACATCCTCTCTTGCTGCTCTCGTCACAGGAAGATATCAGAAAGTGAGGGCGTGTTCAGAGTGGGGCTCTCACAATATGTGTTGAAAGTGAACTAGATAGCCCTCTCTCTCCCCACGGGCTCTAGTCTTTTCTACTAGACCTACAAGTGTCTCAGGTGTGTGGTCTAAACGTGAGGAACAAAGCTGGGCAGTGGTGCTGCACACCTTTAATCCCAGCACTGAAAGAGCGGGCAGATCTCTAGTTGGAGGCCAGCATGGTCTACAGAAATAGTTCCAGGACAGCCAGGGCTACACAGAGAAACCCTGTCTAGAAAAACCAAACAAACAAAAAAGAGAGGAACGATTCAAGAACCTTTTCTGAGGAAGTGAACTCACAGCGTTGGTTTGAGAAAGCATGGGTGTGGGCATGGGTGCACTTGTGACCTCCTAATTCACCACATTGTGGTTATAAATCAGCAACTCAAAGCTATTTCTTAAGCAGCTTTGTGCTTCAATTATACATTGATACTTTTTAATCTCTTTAGTTACATTATGCAATAGAAAGAAAATCTAAAACCCTCTTGTTACCCAGTGTTTTCTTTGTCTTGTTGTTTATTTTTCTTCTCAAAAATCTTTTCTTTGTTTTGTGAGACAGGATCGTTTGTAGCCCCTCAAACTCGATAGCTGGCAACAATGACCTTGAACTCCTGGTCCTTCTTCATTGCCTTGTTGTAGTCTTCCTCCCTTTGCTTCCCAAATGCTGTGATTACAGACATGGACAGCATGCAAAATTTCATGTTCTTGGTGGCATATAATGGAGCCCTTTGTAGGAGAAACAAGGTGAACATTTGCTTTCTTTCTGTCTGTCTAGAAACAACCGGACAGGGTGCAGTAGTTCAGGACTTACACAGAAGGGAGTCAGAGTCACAAGGTGACAGTCACACCAGACTTTCCAGAATCAATGACTTTAACTGAGGGATGGGGGTGGGCAGTGGGAGGTTGGGAGGGACAACAGAGTGGCAGGAAATAGGATCAGAAGTTTAAGGTCAGCCTCCACTGCAGAGCCAACTTAAGGCCAGCTTCAACAATCTTTTTTTTTCTCCCAAGACAGGGATTTTCTGTACCCTGACTGTCCTGAAACTCACTTTATAGATCAGACTGGCCTCAACTCACAGAAATCCACCTGTCTCTGCCTTCACAGCACTGGGAATAAAGGGGTGGGCCACCACTACCCCAAGAGAGCTTATCTTTAAAGAAAAAAAATTAGAGGTTTGAATTACATAGAATTGTGACACTCAGAGTCAGGAGAAAAGTAGTGGATTCCCACGTGTGTGTGTATGTGTGTGTATGTGTGTATATGTGATATATATATATCATATATATTCATAGTATACACCCACATACATATTATATTCCAGCTATTTGAGAGAATGACAAGGAAGATTTCAAGTTCAAGGCTTACCATAGGCAACTTAGTGAGTTTTGTCTCAAGATAAAGCAAAACCAGGGCTGGAGATATAGTTCAGTGGCAGAGCGTCTGCTCAGCAAGCACAGTGCTTTAGGTTCCGTTTCCAAGACCACAAAACACAGTGGTCAGTCGTAAGACTAGAGCTGTTGACAAAGACTGAAGCTCATTAGAGAACCTGTGCATACATTTTCATGATGTCATTTCAAATGGGGAAGTCATTCTTAAGTCTTGAGTTCCCTCTTGGGAGCAGGATTCAGAGTTAACTTTCACAGGTTGTTTTCAGTGCATAAGAATCTGTTTTCCTTAACCTAATATGGACCATGAAGATCCCTTACACTCCTCCTCCCTCCTCCTACACTCCCATTCAGTTGTCCCTGCATCCCCACTTCGGTCTCTCTTCTGTGCATCTTGTTTTCTCCCTTCTGTGCATCTGCTCTGCACACGACCTCCCAATCCCCCTCTGCTTTCTGTTTTCCCTCTTCCTCCCCTTGTAATTCCCCACGGAATTCCCTTCTTCTCTCCCTCTAAAAGGCAAGCCAAAATCTCATTACCAGGTCTATGCCCTGTACACACATGGAGACATGTATGATCTAGGTCTTCTAGTTTTTTCTCTCTAGAATAAGTGTAGTTGTCTTACACTTATTCTATTAAAAAATTAGAACTAGGAGACTGAGGCAGGGTTCTCTTGAGTTCAAGGCTGGCCTTGACTACAATGGCATGGCTTCCTCAAAACAAACACCAAATAGATTGTCTGGAGGATCAGCTGACTCAGAGAATTTACCACAGTAAAGAACTATTGAGAAGGGCATCCTGTTCTCTACAACTGAAGATCATTTGCTGCAAGAAAACAACATAGCAGAGGATGGTTTCGATCCATCGACCTCTGGGTTATGGGCCCAGCACGCTTCCGCTGCGCCACTCTGCTCCTCCAAAAACAGCTTATAATTTCATCAAGTTTAGGGTTAATTCATTCCGTGTCCTTCGTCCTCTCTTCTCCACTGCCTCCTTCGCACTTATGCTTTGTGATCCGGATCTGACCAAGATTGCCAAAGGGATTTTCCTGGGACGGAAATTAAGAGCTCAAAGACTGGATCAAGAACGACTTCCCTGGGTTTGGAGTTCTTCGGGGTCATTACCAGCATGAATTTTTGACGGCGGATGTCGGCTCTCCAGAGGAAGAAACCTGCCAAGTCCTTCCAAATTTTTTAACAGTCGTGTCCTTAACCACCAAAGCTGCCTCGTCTGGTCTACCTCCTCCTCCTCCTAAGGATCCCATTTCCCTCCGTCTTCCAGGCGCCTATTCCCATCAATTGGACAAATTTACTACATGTCCAAGCTTCAGCTGAGCTTGCAGCTCGGGACTGTAATCTAAGCACCAGCACTCAGAGGTTGGAGGCAGGAGGATTGCCTTGAGTTCCGTATCAGAGTAGTTTACAAAGACTCTAATGCAAAAGGGAAACAAATATTTAAATAAATACATAATGAATAATGAGATTCATGTCATCATTAAATGTTTAAAACACTGCATTTTAAAAATTCCTAACATACAAAAGAAAACAAACACTACACTAACGATTTATTTATTTATTTTGCCATTCTGAGAATTTAAATCTTTTAGTTTTTCAGTCAGATGGAAGCAAAAAGTGTTTCCTTGTAGAACTTCCATCTGGGACTTCCTTATATCTCAAACAGGTTAGGTAGTATTCTAGATCTCTGTAAGAGGGTGGGTGATTCCCTGAACTTCTTGTTGGGAAGGACTCAGTCCCAGCACCACAAACAGGTTAAATTTGGTAAAGAAGGGTGAGCCTTAGGGTGAGGTTTTTGTTTAGAATAGGTCACGTTTCTTTTTCTTTTTATTAATTCCAGAATGTCCCCCAAACTTCTGAATTTTTTGAATCTAGTTAGGTATGATTTTGTAAAGTCAGAGGTCCAAATGGACTACTAGTCCATCACTTTAATTACTCAGTCACAACTACACAATTACTGTTGTGTTTAAATAAAATAGCTGTCATTAAACGTAGATCCCCTTGCAAGATTTTTTTGTTTGTTTCTCTGTTGTCTTTCGAGACAGGGTCTCTCTGTAACTTTGGGGCCTGTCCCAAAACTAGCTCTTTGTAGTCCAGGTTGGCCTCGAGCTCACAGAAATCCTCCTCCCTCTGCCTCCTGAGTGCTGGGATTACTGGGATTAAAGGTGTGCACCACCACCGTACCCAGTTTTTTGTTTGTTGTTGTTTTTGTCCCTTTCAAGGTTTAACTAGAAGCTAGAATGTTCAGAGCCATCGTTTTCTACCTCTTGTTCTTTAGATGACTTTGGGGTTAGTGCAGGACCAGACTCCTTACCTTGCTGATCTGCGAAAATAAAGCCAGCTAGCCAACCGTGGCAGCCCAAGACTGCCGTCTCAGACTGTCTCTTAGGATGGAACCAGATAATGTGTTCATCAGCAGGTGAATGCACAAAGAAAATGTGGGGCAGAAACACTGTGAAGTTTAATTTCTATAATAAATAAATATGAAGTCATACCCATTGTAGGGAAATGGATGAAACTGCAGATATTTCAAGTGAAATAAGCCAGACTCAGAACAACAATAAAGCAATCTAGTTTTAAGTCTGCACACATGTGTGTGTGTGTGTATATATATATATATATATATATATANGTGTGTGTGTGTGTTATGTCATCAAAGCAGACAGGGAGACACTCAGAAAAAGAAATCTGTAACAGAATACATGACATGGAAGAAGTAGGGTTTGGGGTGGGTGAGGTAAGCAAAGGGCAGGACGGATGAGAAAGAGGGATGAGTAACAACAAAGTAGAAAAACGTCTGTATAAAAATGATGTAATGAAACTGATTATTTCTAATGCTAACTTTAAAAATTAATGAGACCCTCTAATTGTGCATGTGCGCGGGGGTGGGGGACGAGTAGAAGTAGTGGAGGACAACAGGTAGAAGCAGTCCGTTGTTGTGAATATATCAGGATTAGAGTTTAGATTATTTGGAGGATTTAAAGAATCTACTCTGCAAAGGAAAAACAAAGAAGGTTCCACCGAGATTTGAACTCGGATCGCTGGATTCAGAGTCCAGAGTGCTAACCATTACACCATGGAACCCCGCACATAAGGGCTTTGGACTGCTAAGTGATGAGGTATAGCTCCATTGCACAAATCGGATTGATACAGTAAAAAGAATCTAATCTAATGTTTCATTTTAGGTTTTACTATCCGTCGCTGCAGCACACCGTCCTTCTCAGTTGTGCTCGGGTCTATTCCTGCAACGTGGAAGCGAAAGTCGCTCTGGGCATACGGTAAGGTTGATCTGGGTCCTCAATCTCCAACGTCCCCAGCCTTCCTCCACAGCTCTGAGGACCCAGCAGGGAACGGCTGGCGTCATCCTTGAACCTGCGCCTGCGCAGTCGTCTTTGAGGACTCGGGAGTCTTTGTACTGTCAAAGGAACAAGAGTGAAAGTTAATTTCCGTCCAGTTCGATTTGTGGCCGACTTCTTAGGGGGCGGGGAGGTTCCAGATCCTAGGAAGGCTCAGTCACCTCTTGACAATATTAATGGAAAGTTAATATTCAGGGAGGGTGTGGTGGCGCACGCCTGTAATCCTGCACGCAGGAGAATTGCGGCTAGTTCAAGATCAGCAAGAGCTAGAAAAAGTTTGAGTGCAGTTTGTGTATCTATATCTCGCTGAGGAAGCTTTGACTTTCTCTTCTGGCATTTAACTGTTTTAATGTTCACGTTCTACAGGGACTAGGGGAGCATCCTATTATGTTTGCTTGGTATTCTCCTTTGGAAAACCCACTGAAATATTTTGCCTCTTTTCCTTTTTCATGGTCATTCTGTCCTCTTATCAATTAACTTACTCATATCTCTGTGCCCGCTTGTCTATCTCTGGATCTATATTCGGGATCTACATTTTGTTCGGCATATGCAGTGTAACAGTTCTCTGGCTCTTCTGCACTCACTCATGGTGTCTAACAGTGAGAAAAACTACTAATGCTGATGAAGTGTTGGTATCGTATTTGCCTGGACGTAGTGACTGGTTTCTTTCTGCATTGGAAATTGTTGTATACACAGTCTCCATAGAGTAGTATCTAGATTGTTTTTCAGAGGCATTACTGTCCTACTTTTCTTCATTCTGTGTGCATCTCACCTGGGTTTGTTTTTGATGTGATTAATATATTTCCATGCTGATGGCCAGTTGAAACACTCATTTATGAACTTCACTTATTGGAATTCCTAGTGCAAAGCAGAGTCACATTTGTTTTTAATCAAGTGACTGCTTGAGTAGTTCCACTTGGGATGTGTTTATTTTCCCTTAATATGTGAATTTCCCTGAGCAGGAGCCATACATTGTTGGCTGTGGCTTTATGGTAGTTGTTTTCCACTCCGAAAGCTATTCTTTCTGTTCATTATGTTTTATGTGCATTTACAAAAACTTTGCTGGCGACTTCAGGTGTTAGAGAACTTGGTCAGGTCATCGAGCACACTTGCATCTCAGTAGGCTACAAGGTTGCATTTAGGTTTTGGTGCCTAAAAATGAACCTGGGCCATTAATGCAACTTTATTTGTCTTTGATTCTCTCTGCTTGTTCTTAGCTTGTAAAGCGCTTGCTAAGGTCTGTACTATTTAAACCTAGATTCTTCTTACGCCGTAGCTTTAAAATTGCAGGAAGACTGTTTTAAAAATGGCCCTCTGGCCTCCTTGGCAGGGAACTGAACCCCAGTCTCCCACGTGACAAGCGGGGATACTCACCACTATACTAACAAGGAAGACAACTGACACGCACTTTTGTCTACATTAGATACAATTAAGGAAGCCTTACCCCTATTTATCAGCGTTGACCTATTTAGGAAAGGATACACCAAAGTTAAGGATAATTATAGCCTGAGCGACAGGCTGGATAAGTTTGGTCAAGAATTCGACGCGAATGATTTCGCTTACACTTTTTTTTCCCCTCTGTAACTCCAGATACTATAATTATCCTGAATTGGTTAAAAAAAAGTGTAACTGTACAGAATCAAACTTGCCGTTAGAAGACCCTAATGACCATCATCTTAACCACTTGTCCACAAACATAAATTTTTGAACCTTTTTATTGTTACATGTTAGAGATGAAGGAGCAAAAATCATTTTCAATGATTGTTGAATACAAAATCAGATTCTCTAATGGCACACAATTTTTTAGGATAAAAGATGATTTGATTAACCCCCTCCCCCTGCCCCAAGACTCAATAACCTCCACGCCACCTGAACAGTCAAGGACTGGCGTGGTGCTCGTACCTTTAACCCCAGCACTCCTGAGACTGAGCCAGGAGGATTATCTGGAGTTCAAAGCCAGCCTGGACTGCCTAGTGAGACTCTCAAAAAACTATAATAGAGACTAAAGAAATGACTGAGTGAAAGTTCACAGCAGTCTGTTTTCGACCTCTTAAATGCTGGGATTAAACTTGAAAGTCTGCTTTTAAAGACTTTATTTTTAGGGCTGGAGAGATGGCCCAGAGGTTAAGAGCATTGTCTTCTCTTCCTAAAGGTCCTGAGTCCAATTCCCAGCAACCACATATGGTGGCTCACAGTCATCTGTAATGGGGTCTGGTGCCCTCTTCTGGCCTGCAGGCATACACACAGACAGAATATTGTATACATAGTAAGAAAATCAATATTTAAAAGAAAGGTTTTATTTTTAATTAAGTGTATATATACGTGTGCCAGGGAGGTGTGAATGAGTGCCCGTTGCCCACAATGTTCAGAATAGGACATTGAATTCCGCTGGAACTGGAGTTACAGTTCCAAGGAAAGTTCTGGAAACTGAATCCAGGTCCTCTCTCCAGCCCTGAATATTTGCTTTTAAAAAAGTGTTGCAGAGTATGGGGGGCACATATCTTCAACCCAGCACTTGGGAGACAAAGGGAGGAGGGTCTCGATGTCCGTGAGCTCAAGCTATTTAGGCCATCTGTTTTTTTGTTTGTTTGTTTTTGCTTTTGCTTTTTTTCTTACTATTATATCCGCCCTTATAACTTGGAAAGAAAAATCCAATTCGCAGATGAGGTGTCGGATATAGTCACAGAAGCAGCATCGGCGGGGGAGGCATTTCTCTCAGCTCAGCCTGAGTATTGACTGGCTGTCTTGATTAGATAGCTTTGGCTTCTTTGGTGCTTAGACCAGACTTAAAAGCTGGGCGTCTTAGGGTGGAGTTATTGCAAGCATGGCACTGAGGAGAGCATCGCATGGGTCTTTAGTTTTCTGAACTATCCTTGTGTCCTCTCAAAGTAGGTAAAGTGACATCTTTTCCTCTTCCTTCTCTTTCCTTTTTTTCTGATGAGGGGATTGAACCTAAGGACTCGCTTTCAGTGGGTTACTGAAGAAGGGATTTCAATGGCTGGAAAGGAGACGTTTCTTTCAGAGAACCTGCGCGGGGAGACCCAATGGATTTCTAGTCCATCGCCTTAACCACTCGGTCACGGCTACAATGATGTCAGGGGATCGGCTGATACAGATTCGTGGCAAGTCATTTGTTAAAACCTAGAGTCTTTGAGGTATCTAGTGGGGGCGGGCTGCGGTGACACTGAGTTGGAGAGGGGGAGTCTCGTGGGTCACTATTAGAACACTCAGACAGGAAACCAGATCGTCGCAGGGTTTTCTGCCACCAGTCGGAGTACACGGCCTGTGCAGGCCCTGAGAATTGCTTCCGCGGATTTGTGTTCCAGACTAAGGGCGAGGAAAGGCATAGGAAGCCTCCTCATTTTCCCTGCTGTTGTTACGCTTTTAGGAGCACACCAGTTTGACTTTTTAGTCAGATGTAGGTGTGTTTCCCCGCAGCCCACTTCCTGCCCTTCCGGGAATCCCCCCACCCCCATAATAACACTGCTTTTTAAGTGCCCCCTTCTGTGGTCTAATTTCACTCTTTGAGACAGAAGAACCCTGGGTACAGTCACAGGTTAAGTCAAAGTTTTGTGTGACCCTGAGCTTCTAGCACTAACTCGAGAGTTAAGCACTCTTGAAAGGAAACCTTTGCTCTCAAGGACACTCTTTGTAGTTGCATCTGATTGTGACATTTAAGGCTAAGTATGGATGCAGTAGCCATTAAGTCATAGCATGCCTCACTTCTGTGACCTACAGTCTTGACAAACACATAAGATTTTAGTGAACTTCCTAAAGTAGCACAGGTCATAATAAACACCTCGGGACTGACAAGTTTGAGTGACTTCAGCTGACCAGTTTGGGATGTAAGGACTGTCTCTTGCTCTTTACTCTCTTGTTGATTGAGAGAAATATTGGTTTGATGGATATTGAAAGTAGAAAAACTGGACAGAGTTTGGTCCTGTGACTGATGGGTGCCCAGCAGAATCAGAAGAGAAGAAAACACAGAATGTTCCAATGGCAATTTACACTTTTTAGCAAGTTGCAGAATGCTGCTGTTTTTGGGCTGGCATATCTTGAGAAGCAGCATTCAATGACACACCACACCTTCTAGCTGTGAAATTAGCCAAACAGCCCTTGTCCCCTCCATTCTTGGAAAATCCCACTACATCCATGGCAATGCTTGTGAACACAATAACACAACCAGAAACACCTTATTTCTGCATTGGGAAACTCTAGGTATGTCACACCTAGAACCCTAACAGCAAGGGTGTTAGGAAAATGTTTCGTGTTGCTAGCCTCCGAAGTCCAGGAGGACTCACTTGTAAGTGGAAATGGATGGTTCATGCCGATCTATATGCTGTGCAGACGTGAGGCGAAAATGTTCTTCTAATGGGGGCACTTCTCAAAAATTTACAAATGTCAGCATTGCCCCAAGTGTAGACTGGCCAACACCATTATTGAAGACTCTACTATGACACTCGTTTATCAGTCATTTCCCCCAAGGAGGGTCTCTCTACCTAGGCTTCTTATTACGTGTAGTAATAAGTTTCTTTCTCACAATGTAGTCTTGGCTGCCTTGCAGTTTGTGCTATGTAGACTGGGCTGATTTGGAACTTGCAGAGATACTCTTGTCTCTGCCCAGTACTGAAGGCATTAAAAGTGTACACTACCACCCTCAGAGCTGAAAGTTCTTAGGGGCTAGCAAGATAATTTGGAGAGCAAGGGAACCTGCCACCCAAACCTAAAAGTCTGAGTTAGCTCCCCAGAGGACAACATACCCTTGCAAGTTGTCCTCTAGCTTCCACATGCATACTGAGCATGGAGTGAACTTTAAAAATTAATAAAGGTTTGTAGTAACTCGTTTGTAAAAATTCAGACAGTAATGTTTCAGTGAAGAGAACTCCTGAATATCCTTCACAACATTTCCAGTTAACATACTTAGCATATTACTAATTTCTCTCTCTCATGCTCTGAGAGGCATGTATATATTTTTCTGAACTATTTGTGGTAGTTTGAAGATACCCTTTAATACATATGCATTTTATATGTATGCATTGCCTTAAAACATTGTCATATAACCACTGAACAATGAACACAAGTAGGAATTAACAATAACCTAATAATCAATAGACTATTCAGACTTCACCAGTTGTCCCCCAAATGATCAATATATTGAGAGAAAAAGGTCCGGATCATGTGTGGCGCATGCGCCACCACTGCCCGACTGACCCAGCTATTTTGTAGATTGTTTCTTAGTTTGTCTAATATTTCCTCTAATTAGGCTACACATTTTTTGACAGGAATATCAAAATTGTGTTCATTGGCTCTGTTAGTTAGTACATAAACTCAGGAGGGCCAAGGAATTTCCTAGTCCAATACTGATTTCTTGGTTACTGTATTTGTCTATCTTTTTGGTAGAGTTGTTTATATGTGCGGTATATGCATAGTAGCAAAATCCTTGTGATTTCTACAGTTTACTCTTAGGTGGTATTTCTTTAGTTTGGAAGAATTCTATTAAAGAGAGAAGGAATGTAATTAACTGAGAATTCCATTTTTCAAAGGAAAAAAGAATTCAATTTTTTAAAAAAAGGTGATAACACTCTCCCCGTCGGGGAATCGAACCCCGGTCTCCCGCGTGACAGGCGGGGATACTCACCACTATACTAACGAGGAAGAGATAAGAGCAAGCTCTCAGGGACTGTACAGGGAGTTTCTGAGGTTCCAGAGTCCTACGTGTACATTTGTATTTTAGGTATTTACTGTGCACCACGCAACTCGGCGCACGCGCCTAGTATACTTTTCTTCGCTACTCACGCTAAGGGAGCCGCGCCTGCGTGATGGGATGGCTGGCGCTAAGAGCCTTAACTAGGAAAAGGAGAAAGACAGTTCCCTGCATTAGTTCCTGCGGAATCACAGTCGAGTCCCTGAAGCTTCAAACTAGGTGTGTTGTGAGACTGGAAATGGGAACTGGACCCGGATGAGAAAAAAGTCTCAGGAGAATGTGCCGCCTAAAAGAGACCGAGTATTCGGGAACCCGTCACTGAACACGTGGAAGTGATAAAGGTGGGCTAGTGCCAGACGGGAAAAATCCTCCCTGTGGGGTCAATGGAGAAACCTGGCCGAAATTAAATCCGGATTTAAAACAGCACGTAGTCGGCAGGATTCGAACCTGCGCGGGGAGACCCCAATGGATTTCTAGTCCATCGCCTTAACCACTCGGCCACGACTACACGAATTTGTAGGTGTTCTTGAAATCCATAAAGGTAAATTCTAGTACCTGCTGTGACTCAAGCTAGAAAAAGCAGCAAGTTGTCAAATTTGCAAGGAACTACAGGTCACTAAAGAAAGAGCATCCTCCAACGTGTACGGGAGATACTAAAGGCTAGAATCTCTTTACAGTCTCACAATGGAGAGCGTGCCAAGAGGAGTCCTAACAGCGTCTTCAGAGAACTAGAGGTTTCTCTTCCCTCACCAGATCCCAAATGACCTCACAAAGAAGTGCTGTCAGGCCAAGTGTGGTGGCTCATTCCTGTGTCCCCGCACTGATATCGAAACAAGACTATTGTCAGTTTGGGGTCAACCTGGCTATATGGTGTACATACATATTTTGTCTAAATAAAGTGTAATCAGACTTCATTATCACAAGTACTGAGCCCTTAATCAAACATCCAATTTTAATAATTTACAGAAAGCTTTAAAAGGCTGTTTACCAAAAAAAAAGACTTAAGCCCAATACAAAAACAATACTCTCAATTGCTTTAAAGAATAATAGACAGATGGGTGGTGGGGGTGCACGCCTTTAATCTCAGCACTTCGGAGGCAGAAACTGGAGGATATCTGAGTTCAAAGGCTAACCGAGTCCACAGAGTGAGTTCCAAGACAGAAGAAACCCTGTCTTAAACAAAGTTAAGCAGTGCCCAGGGGGAGGGTTGGTCTCTCTACTATCTTACTTGGAATTCTCGACTAAATATTTAAATTCTCTCTTTCACCCAACAGTATAACACAGTCAACTAAATGACTGCTACTTAATCAAAAGGATCACCAGACCCTCAGCTTCTAATTGCCTATCCTCGGTTTCTGACCTTATGGGAAGCACCTTTAACATTTATATATTTCTACATTAACAGCCTTTGGGAGATGAGGCCAATTTTAGATTTATAGAAAAAAATTGGAGGGCAAATATAATTTCAATATGCTCCATCTCTCTTTCTCTTCCCCCAGTTCCCCTGTTGTTGACATCTTGTTTTCCTCTGGCACATCTGTCATCATTGATAAGCCAGTAATGGTAAATTATTATTAATACCACAGTTTACATTAGGGCTTGCTCAATGTTGTACAGTCTTTGGGATTGGTATGTGTCATAAACATAAACTACTATATGTTTCACACACACACCCAGCCCCCTTTTCTCAACCTATCCCCCAAATCCCCAAGAGACAGTGGTTTTTACTTAATCTTTTTGGGTTTTTTTTTGTTATATAGATGGAATCATACTGTATGCAACCTTTTCCAGAGTGACTAATTTTACTCAGTATTATCCAGTTAATGCCCTTCCTCCCCCCACCCCCCTTTCTGTAGCTTGGTAACTTATTTCTGTTATTTGCTGGATAATATTCCACTAACCTATGTCCAACAGTGTGCTCACTCTTGTACTCTTACTACAAACATATACACAAATACTCTTTGGATGTCAGTTTGTTATTCCTTTGCAGAAACACTAAGGGGCAGAAGAATTATTGAATAGAAGTTAAGAATATGAATAGTCTTCTAAGAAACTGCCCTCCAGGTGGGATGCATCGGTTGGCATTGCCGCTCTCAGTGAAGGAGAGCTCCTTTTGCTCCGCTTTCTTGTCAGTGTCCTAGATCTTGAGCATTCTGGGCAGGAGTACTGTGCTGTGCCCTCGTTTCGATACACATTTTCTAAAACTAAGCTGTAGAGTACTTTTCATATCTCTGTCTTCTGTAAACATCATCTTTGTTGAGGTGTTTAACGTTTTGGGGGGTTGGCCAAGTTTTTATTGGATTGCTATTGAGCTTTGTTAAGAATAAACTTATTTTGGTGCTGGAGTTCAAAACCTGGACTGAGCAAAAACTACCACTTTTCCTCTACTCCTGAGTTCTTTTTGTATTATTGGTACAAACACTTTTTTTTTTCAAATACCATCTCCCAGTCTGTGGAGTTTTCATTCTAGGAAACATACATGCTTTTGATTATCACTCTACTAGTGACAATGTATGTAATCTCTTAGGTGGCTGCAGCTCTCATGCTCCCCACTCCCATCTGCTCCATCACTTAAACTTAATGGATTTTGCATCCATCTTTCCAAAACAATTTAGTTTAAACTATATAACTCAAGAGTCCTTCTAGCTTCTCTTCATAATCAAATACCAAAGTCACTTCTGTATTTCCAGTTATTTATTTCAGCAGAACCCCATTTCCATGAATAAAACCTGTGTAGTGTTCCTAGCCCGCAAACAAGCAAGCTAATTTTAGAAGTCTGCTCCCAAGCATTCTTAACCCATAGCAGTAGTCTCTCTTATAGAATTGAAGTATATCCTGAATTTAAGAAAGAACAGTGGCTGTGTGTGACTCACTGGTAGGGCGCCTCCCTGGCTTGCTTGAGGCACTAGGTTCCCTTCCTAGTACAAACAGAACAAAACCTGACCTTCATATAAGAGCACTTCATGGACAACTAGATTGTCGCTGTTGAAAGAGTTTAAGGGGAGGAGAGGAAAAGTCCAACAACCACAAGCTGCTAGTGGCTTTTTTTTAATCTCTCTTATGTTACACCAGAGAAACAAAGAAAACAGAAAGAAATTTAGTGAAAATTTGTTACCCAAGAATTTCACATTACCCAAGTTTCTCCCATATTTAAAGCCTCAGAAATAAAAATATTTATTCCTGAAAAAGCCTTAAGTAAACTCCTAATTCCTTCCCTTGTGTACCAACTATCTATAGTAACCCAGCAGTCCTGTTGCTGTCTATGTGACCTAAAGCAAATAATGTCCATTGTGTACAACAGGAATAAACAGGAATAAACAGGAGAAAAGTATCTCCACTTAATTGCTTTAAGAATTGACTTATTAGATGCAATGTTGGGTCCCTTGAGGACAGGCCTTCGCACCCCCACTTGACCTGTTTTGCACTCTTGTGGTTGGTTGTTCCGAAAACAAGAACAAAAACAAGAACAATCTATTGTTTTCAGCAATGTTTCTAAAGATGTTTACCCCTACGGTGATGAGCTTCTTGCTTTTGCTGGCTCGGCCTCCCCTGCTGAGGGCTATGTATACAGTGTGAGAAAGTGGAATAAAGGCTTGTCTGCAGAACCTGAAGTTATGTGTTAATNCTGTTTTGCACTCTTGTGGTTGGTTGTTCCGAAAACAAGAACAAAAACAAGAACAATCTATTGTTTTCAGCAATGTTTCTAAAGATGTTTACCCCTACGGTGATGAGCTTCTTGCTTTTGCTGGCTCGGCCTCCCCTGCTGAGGGCTATGTATACAGTGTGAGAAAGTGGAATAAAGGCTTGTCTGCAGAACCTGAAGTTATGTGTTAATCCTGACGTCCCTCGCTCAGAGAACTACAGTTGCTGTGCTGGCGGGGCAATGCAAGACACTTGTTACTTTGCCTGCCACACAGGAAGTGTTGACAGCTGCTTTTTATCCGATCCCTCCTTCCTGACTATTATGCACGCGTTGGCTTTCTGTCTTCTGTGCTTCCTGTCTATTCCTTCTTTTACTCAATTTCATTTTTCTTTGAAATCATAGAGACACTTCCAAAAAGTTTCCTGTACTGTTCCTCGCCAGCAGTTCAGTTTTCTCCAATATACCTCCAATAGTTGCCACATTTAAAACATGTAGGGGGCTGGAGAGATGGTTTAGGGGTTTCTAGTAACCATGTCCAGTGGATCACAATCTCCTGTAACTCCAGTTCCAGGGGCTCCCACATCATTTTCTGAACACTGAAGTATTCCCACTTCACAAACGTGCACAAACACAGACACATAACAAATCTTAAAAAAAACCACATGCTTGCTATATTTGCATTTCCTTTTTATCTACTGTCTTGTTTCAACCGTTTCTTTAAATATTCTTCCCTTTCCTTAACTTCCTCATGGGTAGCATACCACTGCTAGGTCCGGTGCTGTCAGTCAAGGAGGGGAGACACTTTAGCCCTTCCGTCAAACAACTGGGAACATAAGAGGCTTTAGCTGAGTGTGCCACACCTGTGAAGTAAAAAAAAATCAGTTTGTTGGAGTCTTTTGTGTACGTCAAGAGCACACCAGCAGATTCTCCTTAGGTGCTAGGCAAAGAAACATGCAGAGAACATTAAAATATTGTACCACCATCTCCTTCTGTTTTCTTTAGCTTTAAAAAAAAAGTGGGTCATTTTTCGAAGATATGAAAACAATTCAGTGGGTAACGACAGATATTTTTCAAAACGACAAAAATCCTAAAAAGAAGAATGCAGGGCAGGTAATAAAAGTAGGGCTGAATGATGAAATGTGTGCGTGCGTTTTGAAATTTTCAGTGTGGGAGGTCCTGACCCTCGGGAGGTGGAGAAAGTGGACCCTGAATTCAAGGCCAGGCATATCTACTTAACAAGTTCGAGGCCTTCCTGAGGAGCGTGATGCCGTGCGCCAACATCCCGGACCCAAAACCTTGCAGGCGTGTGTATTTTAAAGACCAGTATGACTATCTCTGCTCACAATCCAAGCAATCAGACACAAATATTAGCTAGGCGCAACCGCCCGACCCACCAGGTGAGGCTGCAATGTTACTGGAAGCCTGGGAAAAGTAATTGAGAAACGCCGCGCGTTGCATTTTGGGAATTGTGGTCCTCTGTGCTCCCCCGCGCTTCTGTGCTGGAGGGAGGGGAAAAGAAGGGAAAGGGTCTGCCCGACCGGAAGTGACCGCTAAGCCGACTGTGGGCGTGGAAAGAGGTGGGTATTTGGCCAGTTCTACCGCGAAGGCTCACATCCTGAGTCCAAGTGACCACCCCATGCTTCTGGATCCAGGAGCCTAAGGAATGCGTCACTAGACTGGAGTCCAGGTATCACCATGGCAACCGCCAGTGCCCTAGGAGTGTGACGTCACGGCGTAATGAGGCCTGCGCGGGAGGAAGCCGGGAAGTCAGGGAAGGGGGCGCGCCTCCCCTCGGCGATGCCGGGGCTCGCTTGTTCCCCAAGGCTTTGTTCCTTTGTTCTGGGCCGGGCCGGCTGAGGTGCGGGGCAGCCCGCCTTCTGGCGTGCCCCGCAACAGGTGTCTGATTGCCGCCGGGGAAGTAGGAGGTCGTGGACTCACCCGGTGGAGGGAGCCTAGCCAGACTCTAAATATTAGAGTCTCTGCTACAAGGCAGAGCTGCTCCTTCCCGTTCTACTGTGTGTTTCTCTGTAGTAATTCAGTCCTCCCCTGTGCTCTCCGCTCTTGGACAGGACCTCCTGGCTACCCTGTATGGGTCTGAGGTGCGACTGTAAGACGCGTACTGCAGACTGCATCCTGTGCCTTATAGGCCAACCACGGAGGGCATAAGGCACCCACCCTGGGAGGGGAGCGGGACATTCAAGCCCCACAGACTGAAGCTGCCTGGGTATCCACGTGTCCAAGTTCTAGCGGAACACGTAGAGCTCCTGAGATGGCAGGTAATGGGGCAGAGCCGGTTGGAGGGGGCCGAACTGAGAGGTGGGAGGAGGAAGCAATGGGTTAGAGGTAAAGAAACCGATTACATCATCGGAAGAGCCTTGGAAGAATTAATTGTCTCCCTGACATAAGAATTTGGAAAGGAACAACAGTTCAAAATATCTGATCCTCTTGATATTTATCTTTACTACATTTTAGAATAATAAATTGTAGTCAGAAAAAAAGTGTTTTATTTCTTCAATGCAAAGATAAGTTTTGAAATACCTTGCAGATAGCTTGTGCCGGTGCAACTGTGGCCCTAAACTCGCCATTTTGGGTGCAAACAATATGTTTGGTTTTTAGTTCCCTTTACCAAAAATGCCTGTTCTTGTGATCTTAAAACCACTAAAGACTGTCCGTTCTTTCACAATGCTGCCCTTACCTGCGAATTCAGCTGCTAGAACTCCTCCCAAGTTCTCCTTCAAGAAACCTGGCCTCATTTCTTTAGATAGGTCTATGTAAGATCTCTAGACTTCTGAGAAGTCTGTTCCTAGTTAACATATTTCTTACATTGTGGTGCCTAAAAATATAGTTCTTTAAATGTTCCTTTAAAAATACCTGAGAGTATATGTTACTATTTGTTAAATTTTTTTAGATTTATTTTTATCTTATGTGTATTAGTACTTGCCCGCATGTCTTTTCTTTCATTAAGTATGTGTGATTGCACAACTGTGTACATTGTGTGTGTCGCTAAACTCATAGAGATCCACACGTTTTTGCTTCCTTAGGGCTGGGATTAAAGGCATTCACCTTCATTTCCTGCTGTTTATTGACATTTTATGTGTAGCAGAGAAAAGAGCAGAACTGTCTTGCCTTACTTAAGGAGGACCTCAGATTTAGCTGTATGAACCATCTGAGCAGTTAAACATCGAGAGAAAGCTGAATCTTAAGGTAGTGTGTTTTTCCTCCTGAGCCTACTCAGGACAGTACAGAGGCCTCAGTTGACTCTTTTGGGGCATTGGGGGATTCAGACATAAAGGAAGGGGAGACATGGTTGTTATTTCTAGGAAGAAAGGTGAGGTTTTTTTTTTTTTCTGGATTGCTTGCAGCAACAGACTAGTCATATTCACCATGGCCTCTTTCTCCTTAGGTCTGTCCTTTGCAGAATCCCCCAGTCTCCACGAGGGACATCCTCTACTCCCATCAACTAGTTTTCGGGTAAGTTGAGATTTTCTTAAGTACCATGTCACTTCTTAGAATAATGTATCTTTTATTGTGAGGTGTGTTTACCCCCCAGTCATCACTGGTGAGTCTTTCTGGGCTCTCATTTGCCCTGTGATCTCACCTGGATCCTTCTCTTCCTCTCCAGTTTCAAGGATGTAGTCACCATTTACCTCTTACTTAGTATCTTGTAACATTATGGGTGTGGGAGAGAGGCACAACATTTAATTCTTTACTTGACTAGAGTAAAATGGCCAATAAAAATCAAAATAGGTGAATTTATGGAAGGTGAAATGAGGGCTGCGGATCTGAGGGAATGGAGAGGTGTGTGCAGTTTGTAAGGGACAGAGCGTTGCATGGATGGTGGGGAATTGTACTTCTGAAGGACAAGTGACATGTGAATATTGGAGTGAGAAACCGAGTCTAGGTATGGAGAGGGTTATAAGCAGATGTGTACAGGTACGTACTGCTAACAGTCATAGATTGAGAAAGATTTGGAGGAGATGACTTTTTTGTTTTGTTTTTTCGAGACAGGGTTTCTCTGTAGCTTGGCTGTCCTGGAAGTAGCTTTTGTAGACCTGGCTGGCCTCGAACTCACAAAGATCCTCCTGCCTCTGCCTCCTGAGTGCTGGGATTAAAGGCGTGCACCACCACTGCCCAGCTGAGATGACTTCTTTTGAAAAATTAAAAAAATAATTGAATTCGGTCAGAATATGAAAGATCTTGAATATCTAATAAGTGTGAAGGCTTTATTTTCTAGGTCATCTGTGAGTCATAATAGTTTTCAGCGTAGGAAATAGGACCTCATAAATTTGT
>LOJH01026117.1:0-12952 GCA_001685095.1 Ellobius talpinus
AAGACAGGGTCTCATTGTGTATCTTTGGCTAGTCTGGAATCTCTTTGTGTACCAGGGTGGCCTTGAACTCACAGAGATCCTCCTCTCTTTCTGCCTTTGGAGTGCTGGGATTAAAGGAATCCCACCCACCTCGCAGTCTTTTGGAGCACCCACTCTGTACTGCATCTATTGTGTGCTAGGCCATATGCTAGGTGCTTATGGGTGAACGAAGCTGATCCGACAAACTTCTGTTAACAGGGGCAGAAGGAATATTTAGTGAGCACTCAGTACACAGGGGAGTAGGCAGGCAGCAAGGGGTGGGACTTAGGGAAGCCCTGGCTGCTGAGGTGAAGTTCAGAAAACAATAGAAGGAGGGGTTCCCCGGGGGAGGGGGGCATCATGGCGTATTCTAAATGTCTGTCTGTCCCAGGGGTTCCCCTGGGGGACGTCATGGCACGTTCTAAGTGTCTGTCCCGGCACACTGTTTCAAAAGGCTGTGTTCCACAGTCCTGACTAACAGTCGGGCCTGCTGAGGACCAGAGACGCACATGGTACCCAGAAGCCAAAGCAGCTTTGTTACTCTCAGTCTGGGCTCTGTATGAACTTTATCCCCAGCCAAGCTTCTGCAGTCTGGCCATGGGTTCTGGTTAGAGCAAGACAGACACCTCCACACCCCGTCTCTTCATGGGGCTCTTCCTTCTGCAGCCACAAGGGAAGGAATTTTGCCCCAGCATCTTGGCCTTGAGTTCTGTACCAGGTTCTGAAACAGGAGAGTCAGGCCTGGCTCTAGCCACACATCAGCTGGTTTGATCTAACTCCCATGAGGTCCTGCCCATCTCTGGCCTGCCTGGAGATGTCATCTGATAGCTCTGGCAGGACAAAATGGTCACCACTTCAGGAGGTCACCAGCAAGTCACAGCGTGCAATTTTCAGAGTTCCAGGGTGGCTTAGTGCTACCGTTCTTCATCACTGCATGTGATGCGATCCATTCTGTTAAGATTGTGTGGCTCGGGGGAGTGTCACCATTAACTACTTAATGGAAAACATTTCTTTTCCCCTTTCTGTGAGAGCTTGTCCCCTCCTCTCCTTCCTCACCCCACCTGCCCTGTTGCTCTCCCTGCTCCCACAGTTATCTCAAGTGAGCCTGTGCAGGTGTGCTACAAGCAGAAGAAGCTGCCATGTCCCTGTGCCTTTGTGGGATGGATGCCACACTTGAACGGCTGGGTTGAGGGAGCGTGTTCTCCCCTTGTCTGTCTATAAACAATCGTCAAAAGCAAGACGCTTGTGACGGAATGTTGGCTTTTTCCCAGCACAGAGCTGGGCTTGGTTCTTTGCAGTGCCTCCAGCAGTGGATAGAGTCTAGTACAGAGCTGGGCTTGGTTCTTGCAGTGCTTCAGCAGTGGATAGAGTCTAGCAGGTATTCAGTAAATGCTGGTGGACTGCAGGTGTGGAGTTTTGTGTCTGATAGGTCTGGGGGAAAGCTTGATGCTGACCAGGGCGTGGTTGGCAGAAACTGGAGTGTTGCCAGCATGGGCAGGCCCTAGTAGGGGGAGCTCATAACCTGACCAGGTTACAGGATCACCCTTGTGTTCAGGTTGAGGATAAGGCTCAGCAGTGTAAGCCATTGAGATCACGTAGAATGGACACAAACCTGGGGCCTGAGTGTCCAAAGAAGGGCCACTGTCATACTGTTCAGCTGACCATCTCATCTAAGGAGCATTGAGCAGATGGCCCTGGATGTGAGAACCCCTGGTTGCTCCTGCTTGGTATCCTATGGAAGAGACTCTCAGCTGAGCTTTAGGCCACATCCAGTCTTCTTCCAAAGGCTTAATATCCTACCTCTGCCATTTCTCTGTGTAGATTTAGCAGTCCTGGAACTAGTAGCTCTGTATTCCAGGCTGGCCTTGAACTCAGAGATCTGCTTGCCTCTGCCTCCAGAGTACTGGGATTAAAGGCATGTGCCACCAAACCCAGCTGGCCCTGTTTCTTCAAACTTAAAGTCAACACATAAAAATCCAGAGATTAGGGGCCAGTGAGATAGTTTAGTGTGTAAGGGCAGTTGTAGCCAGGTCTGACAGCCTGGGTTTGATCCCCAGCTCCCATGTGGTAAGAGAGAAGATTCCTCTAAGTCTTAAGACCTCCACACTTGTGCTGTGACCTGTATAATAAGTACATGAACACACACAAACTTAAATGTTTTAAAAATTCCAGAGATTTTCCATGAAAACAAAGACCTTTCTGTAAGGAAAAATAGCAAGTGAAGCTGTGCTGGATTGTGCATTCCACAGGTGATCACGGTCTCTAGGAGCCAGGCAGGGCTACTTCCTTGGGGCCTTCCAGGAACATGCATACAGTGTGTGATGTTGGAGATTTGCTTCATGTGGTGTTTGTGTGGCATTGGGTTCACCCCAGTCTGAGCCTATTCGACTTTCTGTATGATCCGTGTGAAGTGATGTCTCCCTTAGTGGGCTATAGGTCACAAGATGTGCTGGTTAGTGTTCTTGTCGACCTGATACAGTTGAGGTCATCTGGGAAGAGAAACTTCAATTGAGAAGAGGCCTTCATCAGACTGGCCTATTGGTGTGTCTGTGGGGGGCATTTTCTTCATTAATGGTTGCCGTGGAAGTACCTACCACACTGTGGGCAGTGCATCCCCGGGCTGATGGTTCTGGGTTGTATAAGAAAGCAGACCCAGCAAGCCGGTAAGCAGTGCCCCTCCACGTCCTCTGCTTCAGATCCTGCCTTGACTTCCTGTCCAGGCTTCCCTCAGTGATGGACTAAAAGCCAAATAAACCCTCTCTTCCCCAAGTCGCCTTTGGTCATGATGTTTAATTGCAGCAATAAAGAGCAAAAACTAGGACACGAGACGAAAGATGCCAAGGAAGGAGAAGACCTTGGCTACAACACTGAGTCATTCTTGGTTGTAGGGTCCAGAATATCTCTTCCCTGGAAGGTTCCATTTATTTCCAGGGTCAGCTGGGGTCCTGGGTTGGACCAGTCCCTCCTGGATAGTACACCCAGCAAAGCTCATGAAGTACAGTCTGCCCCTGCCCCTGACTTGACTTCCTTCCGTGAACCCACTGACCCTGACCGGGCGCAACAGTCACTTCCTTCTTTAAGAGGCAGAACACGGACAGTCAGTTATGTGTTGAGATATTTGCCAAGAGCCCTGCTGCCAAGGGCACCTTAGGCTGAGTGTTAAACACTGGTTCACACTGCAAATTCTGTAAACCTACAGATAATAACGGCTCCCTCAGAACTTGGGGTTGGCAGCGGATGCACGGACATTCTGTCTAATTGGGGCCAGAGACTTTTGGCCCTGTTTGGTTTGTCCCTGTGTCCCTGTCCTTGCAGGCCCACTAGCTCAGGCTGTGTCAAAAATGTCCCCTCCTCTGCAGATGGGGCCCACATATGGAGCTAAGCTAGCCAGCACCCAAGTTCTGAAAGTGCTTCTTGCCTTGGGAGGGTGTCTTAAAGAAGCTTACAGGCTGTCAGAATAGAGTATGGATTTCCTACCTAGGGAAACGTTCCCTCCAGTAAACATGGAAGTGGAAAACACCTTCCAGCCTGTTTCCCCCTCAATCACAGTAGGTGTAAGGACAAGGAAGGTGGGGCCAGTGAACTGTGAGGTAAATGTGTCAGTGCTGGCCCCCTGGCAGACTCAAGTCACATGGCAAGCTTGTTGTTGGGGTGAGTCTTCTCTCTGGGCTAAGTGAGTTTTATTGATGGTGTGCAGGGTGTCTGCATGGATATATTTGTGCCTTTCACAGGGGCATGCACCTTGATCTTCACACCTTCCCCCCTCTTTAGGAACACACAAGGCCTCACTTGCTGAATGATGTCTTTAACCCTTGCCTGGGTCGTGATGGTGAGTGGGTTGGGTTTGACTAACAGCAGCAATAAGCCAGTAGCCACGAACTGTTTTCTCACACCATAGACTAGATACCGGGCTTCATTACAACAATTAAAAAATTAAATGAGCTGGGCAGTGGTGGCACATGCCTTTAATTCCTGCACTTGGGAGGCAGAGGCAGGCAGATATCTGAGTCTAGCCTGGTCTACAGAGCGATTTCCAGGACAGCCAGGGCCACACAGAGAAACCCTGTCTCAAAAAACGAAGTTTTAAGAAAAGAGTTAAAGAGTTAAAAGAGACAAGAAATGACTTGTCCAAAGTTCCCACTTGCTAAATGGTGGAATGTGGATTTGAACTAAGTCAGGTTGGCTCCACACAGCCTGTGGCTCTTGTCTGTCTTCTCTACCCTTTACATGGTCCCTGAACTACAAATCCAGCTATCTGCTGCTTGTGTGTATTGTTATTTAAGTGACTGCCTTTAGTCCATCAGCAGTGGGCTGTACCTGGTGTCTTGATGTTTCTAGACCATGGCTCTCAACCCTTGGATGTATCTGGAACTCAGCACTGGGTGGTTCTACTTTCTGCAGAGGTGGGGAGCTCAGAGTCACGTTGTGAGAAGAGATGACAAGTGAAGCCTTCCAAGTACTTGCTTGCTTGGATGACTGGTGACTCGTGCCCTCTCCTCCTTCCCAGCCCCCTTCCCCCTGTGACCCTTCTTTCTGCCTTTGTCTGCTTTCCCCTCCTACTCAGAACCTCCCAGGCTCATTTACTTATTGGTAGGAGGGGCTTAGCTGCTCTCACATCTTACCATGGCTGTTCTGGCTGTCTGGTTAGTGAGTGTTGCTCTCTCCATCCTGCAGCAGGAACAGATGCTGTCAGTCCCACTCAGACTCTTGTGGGTACAGCAGAAGCTAGAGGCTCAGGCAGGAGACACTTCTGAGGTCACGTGAAGCAGGGGACTTCTAGAGCTGTCTGTAACCCACATTCCTGCCCCACTTCCCCCTCAGCTACTCACCTGCTCATTCATTTGCCAACACCCCATTTAGTAAGTGTCTTTTCTGTGCCAGGCTTTCTGTAGGCTTTGAGACCACCAAGATAAACAGGGCTAGGAAGTGCGCTGAAGTTTAGCAAACATGTGTATGTTATGCCTGGCACACACTGGGCACTCAGGAAACATTTGTGGATGAGGGTGGAGTGAATAGAGGCGTGTGATTGTTGGCACTGGCATGTCCTCTCTAGCTCTTCCCTTGAAATATTATGGTCTTCTGCCACCACCATGTGGTGCTCAGCCCTAAAGTCTCAAAGTCAAGGCCTTCCCTGTGGTTCTTGGAGGCTCTCAGAGTGCCCAGGGCCTGTACATGACACCTAGACCTACTGCCCTTTGACTTGGGGACAGAGGGACCTCATTCACTGCTGATTCCTGTTGAGACTGTCTCAGATGCCCTTAGGTGCTGGGGAGCCCCAGCAGCCCCAGGTCAGAAGTTTCCCAGACTCACAGCCCCAGACTTTCCTTTTCTTTCTCTGGACTGGACAAACATAGCTGTTTTCCATGCAGTTCTTCCTCAGGTTCCCCCCTTTAATGTCCTGTGCTGTGGTTGGTTTGGGGATTTGGATTCCAGAGCTGCTTTTTGCGGGTGTTCCTAATGTAGTTTGCTTCCCTGTCTTAAATTCAGGTAGCCATGGTATCTAGGCATTGAGCTACTGTGACATGGAAGCCCTAGGCAGAGGACCCCAAGATTCCTTCTGCTGGAGAGGCTGGGTCACCTTCTTCTTCCTTTGACAAACTTCTGTCCTCTCTCTTCCACTTCTTAGGCTGTGTGGTCCTTTCTCAGAGTCCATGGCTCGCCCTCAAACTCTCACCCTGAGGAAGATTGTACCTTCCTAACGAGAAGCAGCATGTGTCGTGGCCTCTGCTACTGGAAACCTCCAGCCCATACCTTTTGGATCTGGATTCAGAGTTTCATAGACTATAGAATGCCACCATGGGGCGGTTTGCAGGAAGCCAGTGTGACACAGTAGCCTCTCTGTTCAGGCTGAATACTTTGAGATCAGCAATATTTGACTTTTTTGGCCTAAAAGTTGATATCTTTCTGTGGTCCCACTTTACCATCTGCTAAATAGTGCTTGTAGACGTAGAGACTTGCTTATTTGATACCAGTTCACTTTTCTGCATCCTCAGCGCTTACTGAGTGCCCATCGTGTGGCTGTCTGCACCAGAGGCTGGGGAATGGTAGTGAGCAGAAGCAGCCCCAGCCATACCCCATGGAGTTGGCAGTCTGATGGGCATGCTCTGGACCGTTAAGTGTCAAGTCTCCCTGCATTCGGTGCCTTCAAGCGACTGACAGTCTGTTGTTATTTCTCTCTGTTCTTCAGGCTGGCTGGGTTTTGTGGCAAGTTCTCTTGGTGTTTCTTGAGTGGCAGCTGTGTGGCGGCCAGAGCTATAGCCATAAGAAGTTTATCAGGAATGAAAGTCTGAACTGGTGTATACCCATGGGTTGTATACCCATATACTGGTACTGGATGTTAAGCCGAAGCTGTGCTAGGCTTGGGCTTCTCGCAGTCTGGCGGCTTCATTCCCAGTGGGAGGATCCCAGGAGACCTACAGGGAAGCGGCAAGCTTCTTCCTACCTACTGTCAGAAGCATCCCTGCACACCCACTTCCATTGCATTCTATTGATTAGAGGCTCACCAAGGCTGCCGGCCTGTGGGGGATTGTGGGGAGGACGTAGGTCCCTCTTCTTGATGGGTGAGGGTCAAGGACTTGTTGCAGAGGGGCAGATGGGTTGAGAACTATTTTGGTGTTGTCTGGGAAATGCAGACTGCCACAGTGAGTGAGAGAGGAAAAGCAAACCCGTCCCCATAAGCATCTTTTGTACGGAGTGTTCTCACAACATGGGGCAGGGAGGTAGGGGCCCAGGTGTGTGTGGGTTTTGTGTCAGGTGGGTGATAGGTAAGGGTGTTCTCCTGCCTGCTAGGGAACAGGAAGTATTAAGTCCCGGGCAGAAGCAGTTTGGCAGTTTTTGGAACCGTGTGGCTCTGCAGTCAGGTGCTAGAACAGAGAAGAAGCCAGAGCCAACACGGACCCTCCCTATGACTTCGATGGTGTGGACAAGTTCCTAACACTTGACTCATCGTTTCTTATCATGTCTCTGTTATGGGTGAGCTGTATGGTGGCCCTGCCACTTATCTTCTGGTCTTGACTAAGGCATAGAACCCTGTTTTCATTACTTAGAATGGGGACACAAAGGCAATTGCCCATAGCACTTCCCACATGGCTGTGTTTGGAAGGGGCTGGGCAGCCAACGAAGGTCCAGTTAATGCCAGCTGCTGTCTTGATGGCTGCCAGGGCAAAAACTTAGAAAATGCCAAATTGTGAGCTTTCTGGGGTGGAGTGTGAGGTCTGGGAAGTAAAGGCCGTATAGTTTGGATTGGGGAGGCAGGATTTTCTGGCTCATTTGGTTTCCTGTCCCATGCATGTGGTCACAAGGTAGTAACCCCATGCAAAGTCCTCGGGTTTCCCCTTTTCAAGGCTTCAGCTATGGTGGATGGCATCTGGGAAAACCAGAGTGGGCTGGGAGAGAAAAGAACTGACTAACCACCTCACAGACCCAGAGGCCTTGACAGGTTGAAGAAATCAGCAGGTTGCCTTTCCCAGGTTGGTGATTGCTGTGTCTGATATCCAGGTGGCTAGAGGGACCAGTAGGTCGGCTGTGGTTGAAGCCAGGAGGCCTCTGTGCCAGAAACATGTGATGGCACTTGGTAGGGACTGGGGCATGCCTAGGCCTCTGCCTCCTGTGCTTGTTCTAGCCACATGCAGGTTCAGAGTGGGGATCAGGAGGACCTCTGAGGCTGGCCAGGGAAGGAATGGGGCAAGCAAGGCTTTCCCTGTCTGGTTGAACTGGGTCAGAGGAAAAGGGAAGGTCAATCCTCGGATCCTAGTGGCTTATTCTGAGGCTGGTTCTGGGTGGGTCCAGGATTGAGGAGCAGCCAGAGAGTGCTCCAGGGAGGATGTTGGCCCAAGAGCCCTCTGTCCTCCTGAGCCTTGGGCCCCTGGGAATAGATGGACAGTGTAGTCTCCACTTCTTGTATAGCTTGGGATGACCATGGAGCCTCTTTTTCCTTCCCTGACAAAAGAAGACTTTTCATCCTTTTTCCTTCTAGTGAAGATTCTAGAATGGCTGAGTAGGAAAGTGGAGTCCGTCTGTCTGTCCTTCCTTCCTTTTTTCTTTTCTTCTTTTGTTGTTGTTTTTTGAGACAGTTTCTCTGTGTAGCCCTCGCTATCCTGGAACTTACTCTGTAGATCAGGCAGGCTTTGAATTTATCCTCCTGCCTCTGCCTCTCGAGTGCTAGGATTAAAGGTGTGGGCCACCACTGTCCTGCAAGACTCCTTTCTTGCAGGAAAGGGGACTCTACAGAGCCTGTCCTGCCCAGGGTCAGAGTGCTTATTGTTTCCAAGGTTATGATTGCTTGGAGGCAGCAGAGCCCCTGGGTGCTGGATCTTCAGGGAACTCTCTTCCTCAGAACTTGGGCTGGCTATCAGAGCCTTCCCTGAAGGTCAGGCTGGCAGAGCTTTCCACCCCTGGGAGGCCAGATGGTGAGGTCTGGGCTCTTATCTGCTCCTTCCCTCTCTCCCCTCCCTTGTCCCTTTCTGCACAGCCAACCTGTCTTCCCATTAGTAGCCAGACATAGGGGAGGTGACAGTTTCTTAAAACAGATTTATACTCTTTGACGACTTTATGGGCTTTTGCCTTATAAACCCGGGAGTTGACATTCTGATTTATCTACTCCCGAGTCAACAGGATGTACCAGCTTTAAAGAGATCAAATGCAGTACGGTGTTTGTGGTTCCAGTTGTGGATTTGCTGAGCTATTACAACTAGAATTGCCAAGTAAATATGGCAGGAAAAAAAAACCAAGGGGGTAATTTAAATATGTCTATTAAACTGTGTGTTAAGTAAAGTAGCAAAGGCTTGGTGCGGAGTGTAACTTACTGTCTAGAGAGTTGGTTGAGCAGATAAAATTGGAATTATGACTCTTTTAAATCCTCTGCAGGTTTCCTTTGTTTTTGTTTCTAAACTAAAGGAAGAGACAGTAAACTAGAATTTCAGAGAGCAGTGCTTGCCTGTGTAACTACGACGTGTGATGGTTATACTTTCGAAGGCTCTGAATGATATTTTTTATTTCTTCACTTTCTATTTCTTCACATTGCTGTTGCTGCTGTGGATCAGATTCTCTGAGATAAATACGCTGCTTAGCTTTTAATGGGATTTCTGTATTGCCGGGAGTTGGCTTGTTCTGGTAATAAAAGAACCTAAAAATTGTACATCCCTTAATTGGTAAGAAGAGAGATGTTTTGATGGGCCACAAATGGAAGCATTGATTTTTTTTACTGCCTCTGCCGCGTGTCCTACGCTGTTTCCTGCCATGGAAGGCAGCAGCTGGCTCTCCGATGAGCTGATTTGTGTTCCCAGGTTCTTGATGCTGGGGACTTGGAAGTGTGTGTTCTTTACAGACAGGAGAAATAGAGCCCTTATAACATCATCTGTTTCTAAATTGAAATATTTATGGGTCTGTGCTTTGCTCCTCAGATTGAATGCGTTCTTAGCTTGAGGTCTCTCTCTTATGCTTTGGCGACTGGCCTTGGGGAATTTAAAGGTTGTCTGCTAAGCCTTTTTTGGTGACAGTTATGTGCATGCAGATATGCACATAACACATATGCATGCACTTTTGCATGCATACACATTTGCATAAATACATTTATGCATGATCGAGGCCTTTTTAGTTGATTTAGATCAGTGCTGCCAGGTTTTGACCAGTAGATCTGTGTTGCCATACAATTGTGTGTGGAAAGGGATAACATACACTTTAGTTTTCCAATCAAGGGTCCCTGTATTTTAATGGGCAAACCGCTGATGTTTATGAGTGTTACTGACATTATGTGTAGTAAGTATATTTGTCTTCTTATTTTCTTTCTGCACATTGCTTTACAAGTTCTGTTAATTGCTAAGATTGAGGCTTTTTTTCTGCTCCCACAGATGTGGTGTAAGGTAGAGAGAAGTCAGAATAGAGGGTGCTGGGATGTTACCCCTCTGCTGGGCATGGGAAGGCCCTACTTTGAAATGGGATGCACAGAGCTGTCCCTCTCTGTGGGATGCTGCACAGCATGACCTCTTGGGCTCTCCTTTTCAGCTCTGGGATGTGAGACTGTGAAATGGGGCTGTGAACCTAGAGTTGTGGCTTTGCAGAGCGTGTAAATGCAGAGCTTCAGTGTGGTCTGGAGTCTTTCCCCTCCACCGGCTTACCGCATAGGGTTAAGTCCAGAGAAGTTGTTAATCTTACAGAAACCGCTACCGCTATCCAAGCCTTGTATTTACTCCCTGGTCACTGGGAACGGCCGGATCAGTTCATGCTTCTTGTTGTCATGGCTTTGTTTTGTTGAGGTTTCCCTCTGTATCCCATACCAGCTTGATATTCACTCTATAGCTCAGGTTGGTTCTGACCTCAGAATTTTCATACCTCTGTCTCTCCAGTGCTGATATTCAGTCAGGCATCCATAGCTGGCTCCATTCAAGTTCCCAATTTAACCATCCTGAATCCTTCAACTTCATGCGCCTTCAGTCTTCTAGAGACAGCGCATTTACAGGGACCTGGGAGATGTGTTGTGTGGAGGGCCAATGTGACTGAGATCTATCTCCCCATTCCAAACCGCAGGGCTTTAGGGAAGACGACAAGTCAGGGTGTGTTAGGCGCAGCTGCAGGGGCCTCAGAGAGGTACGCCGTAGAACCGGATTGTTAGGAAGCAAATGCTAGACGTTCTCACTTCCCTGAGGGGTCACAACACCCAGCATCCACGCATAGAGGGAAGATGACAGGAAGTCCTCCGAGAAGATTTGCGCCACGAATTAAAGAATCTAGTTGAGAATTACTGCACCACATGGTACAACCCCCCCATATATTAATATACTGAGAGGTGTCAAGAATAATGGACCCCAGGAGGTAGAGTAATTAAATGTATCGTAATAAATACTGGGTGATTCTTTTAAACCCCTTTTCTGAGACCTTGTCAGCTGACTGGACTGTATTCTTCCTGTTGGCAGGAGGCCTAGAAGGAGAGCCAGAGTGTGATCGGAAAACCAGCCGTGCGCTGGAAGACAGGAACAGCGTGACAAGTCAAGAGGAGAGAAATGAGGACGATGAAGACATGGAGGATGAGTCAATTTACACCTGCGATCACTGTCAGCAGGACTTCGAATCTCTGGCAGACCTGACGGACCACCGGGCCCACCGCTGTCCTGGAGGTAATGCTAAATAGCGCCGGGATTCTGACAGGTGGTTACACGGATAATTGGACATAGCAACAGCTTGAAGCCTCAAGTGAGATTAAAGAATTAATAATGTAATTTTACAGTTAATGTCATTTTATTGTGGTGTCTTGGGTACCCTGTATCCTCCTTTAAATAAAATTAAAAATAAAAGCCACAGCTTCCTGGCAGGCAGAAATTAGGTAGAGGTGCCCTGTTTCTGTCTCACCATACAGTCTATGGGCTGTAAGTGGGTGAATCCGTACTCCAGATTTATGGAAAGCCTTTTGGAAACCTAGCAATTAAGAGGTTGTTAGTGCAAAGTTAAGCAGCTTAAGTGTGGAAAGCCACGCAAAGCAGTGAGCTGTGGGGAAGGGCTTGTGATGGGACGGGTGAATTCCAAAGACCAAGGCCAGCCTGTGCAGTGGAGACCCAGGTCTACCCCCGGGCTTGGTGCTCTCCTTCTGGGTAATAGGACCGGTAGAGATGACGGCAGCCCTGTTCTCCAGGCATCCAACACTTTGGAGGGTGTGTTGGGCCATGGGGTCTTGAGCAACCACTTAAGACTTCAACAGAGTGCATGCTCTCTCTGTTTTTCTGGTGTTTTGGAAGCTGGGGACACGTGTATAACTGGGGTGTGCCAGCCACACTACAGGAGCACGTGTAACATGTATGTCTGGGCTCTGAGCTTTGTAGAGGGAGGCCATAGTAGCTATGTTCTTTTCACAGCCCTGTATTTCATGATGGTTATCAGTAAAACCTTTTGGATACTAGTTTTGAGGAACGGGCCTCTAACCCTCAGGTCAGTTTTCTAAAGGGGGACTGTCACCCATTTGGGATAGAATTTATTGGTAGGAAGCAGCTTGAAATTTAAAACTCTTGCTTACCCTGTTCCTGAAAGCCCTTAGGTATGGCCGGGTCTCTACTGAGAAGTATTCTCCCATCTCAGCAGGTCCTGGAAGAGGACTCTATCCATCTCCTCACCTTCCTTCAGCTCTCAGCATCAACTTGAGTCTCATGACTGTCTTCCATCCTTTTAATAATGCTAGTCTTCCTATGTGGAGAAGAAATCAGTCTGGAGCAGGGGCACGCAGAGGCAGGGGTCGGGGCTGAGGTCTGTGTCAGAAATAAGAGTGGGCAGCTGACTACTTCAGCTAGGCAGACCTCTTCTATTGGCAGTCTCTTTTCTCCATGGCCTCCAGCGGGCTGAACTCCGCAGCAGCCAGTTTGCGGGATGCCCAGCATTGGTATTGATGTAGGTGGTACCTACTATAACTGCAGCCTTGCCTGTTTCCTAACAGGACCCCACTAACGACCTCCATTGGGATGTGATATCTAGGAACACCCCCAAAACCTGGAGCATTGGAAGGGACTCAGAGTATGAGAAGTGACCTTGCTTAATAGCATCCCGGAGAAATTCATTATCACCCAGTCTGGGAGCTTCCTGACATGGATGAGACATGCAGAATTCTCCTCAGGATGCTTAGGATCACTGAAATGGACCACTGGGAATCGTGTGGGCCTTATCGCAAGCTCTTCTCTACCTGGGGTGGGCCACACACTCCCATTGCTTCTGCATTGCCAGCTGTTGTGTGTGGAGCACCCTAGCCTTTCCTTCTGAGGCACCCTGGCCAGTTCAAGCTATTCATTTGCCTTAGCAGTTCTGGTCTATGCATTGGGCTTCAGCTTCCAAATGTTATGAGGGACTTGGTTTCTGCTTTTGTATAAAACGTGATGTAAAAATGTAGTAGCAATAGCTGGGTATCGTGGTGCATGCCTTTAATCCCAGCACTCAGGAGGCAGAGGTAGGTGGATCTCTG
>LOJH01026118.1:3931-19021 GCA_001685095.1 Ellobius talpinus
GGCTCACAACCATCAGTAATGAGATCTGGTGCCCCCTTCTGGCCTGAAGGCATATATGCAGGAAGAACCATGTATACATAATTAATAAATGTCTTAAAAAAAGAGAGAGAGAGAAAAGAAAACAGGTCCAACAAACCATGAGGTCCAGTAAGCACCATTTTTTGCAGCCTCCACTCAGACCCTGCCTCCAGGTCCTACCTTGTTCCTGCCCTGACTTTGCTGGGTGATGTACTGTGATCAGATGTATAAGTGGAATACCCAGTTTCTTACTGGTTCGTTGATACTATAAATCAGCCACCTGGGATGTTTATCAGTCAGATTCTTGTGTGTTGGATTTTCAGTTCCCATTCTGTAAGATGACCTTTTTTTGCTCACCTTCCACAACAGATAGGCATTTACCATCAAAATAAGACCGGCCCTAGTTCCCTGTTGTACAAATTTCTCTCTCTAAACCTTTTTTTTAAAAGAAAAACATTGGCTTGACAGTTTTGAGTACAGATAAACATCCCCGTCACAGTAAATACTGAACTTCCCTAGGCCAGGCAGTTCTCCACAGTGTCTTATCAAATAATGTGCATATTCATACCTGCATATCTGACCAAGTATTGACTTGCCAAACAGGTACTTAGGGTAGTTGTCTGTTGTGATGTCTTTCCTGAAGTTGGGGTTTGGTTGATGTGTGCTGACTGAGATAACTACACAGGGCTGCTCATTTGAGCTGTGCTTTAATTTGACTGCCTTCTGGCGTTAGGATATGGAAACTCTAGCTGAGCAGTTATCTTTTCAAAGGAAGGGGGTAGGTGCTAGGTACATTTTCCTCTGATTAGGATGCTGTTTCTTTCCCACTAAGCAATCAGTAAAGATCCTCGAGTTTCAGTAGGAAGTCTGTTGTCTTTGGAATAAACTATAATAATATCTAGCTTACATTCTTTTCTGCTCACTGACTACTTACCCATCTCTGAAAACATGTCATAACAGTTCTTTTTTGCATGTTTCAGCTATAGCTGCCAGCAGGCATGGTCAGACCCTAGAATCTTCTCTGTATTCTTATGTTTATGTATATTTATTTTATGTTAGGCCTACATTTTCATTCTTCAGCAGCACATCTCTCTGTTTGATAGTTTCTAGCCCTGTGTGCTGAGCTGCCTTTTTTCTTTTATCCCTTATTTTTTATCTGTACTCACGGGTTTAAATCTTGCTCCATTGTACGCAATTGTAAAGTGGTAGCCCAAAATCTCCTCTAAGCCTAAGACTGCTGTCTTTAATTGCTTACCTAGATACTGCACGAGTTCTTCACTTGACATGCTCCCATCCAGATGTGGATCATTCCGTCTCACCCTGTGCCCATTTCTCAGATTGTTGGCTGACTACATCCATGTGTATTATGTGTATTTGTTTAATGACAGCTTTTCTTCCTATCCTCAGAGTCCAGTGATAGCAGGGACCCTATAGCACCTGTGTTAGATTTGGTTCTCCATTGATTGGGTCTGCGATGGGTCTGAATACGTACATATTCCTTTGAACATTCTTTTGATAGAGGTTAACTTTCAATTTTAACAGTTTTTTATTTTCATATTTTATAGAGGCTTATATCTTGATTCACTTAATAAGTTTGATTTACTTTGATGTTTTTCCTATATAAAGTTTTTCTCCTCTTCCTTCCTACCTCTTTTGCTTCTTTTATTTTTCAATGCTAGTATCAAGTCACAGTGTCTTCCGTGCAAAGTAATCGCTACAAATTACTTTATTTGTAATGAGCTGTATCCTCAGCCCTGCCTAGCATTTTATTGCTAGGCTTACTTGCTGCTTTGAATTGATGCTGCTTAGATAAAGTGTTTTGCAAAGATAAAGTGATTTATAAAGGTGGTAGGCTTCATAACAGTCTGTGTGGAGCACACAAGATTGGAGTCAGATTGAGACTGCTTTTGGGTTAGACGAATCTGTTTGTGTGGCTTTGGTTTCTTGGCTTTTGTAGGATTTTGGTGACATTGTTATCCACTACCTACCGGTGCCCTCCATACCCAACAGTTGTGAAGAAACATTCTGGCTACTGACTTTAGAGATAAAAGTTAGTAGTATATATAGGTAGGGCTTCTTTGCTCAGAGATGCTTGAGATAAGGAGTTTTCAGGTTTTGGGTTTTTTGTTTGTTTGTTTTGTTTTTTTTAACATTTATATAACAGTTATGGGGTAAACATTCCTAGTGTGAACTCTGAAATGTGGCACAGTAGGAGTCGTTGGGAATACCATCTAATGAATGTAGAATAGACTTCAGATTTTGAAGGTTTTAGGTGAGAGATGTTCATCACATACTATATTTAGAAGGCTCTGAGCTGTTTTTCTTGGAACATTTTATAATTCCCAGGTGTTTCTGAGAGTAGTAGAGACTATTTCTTCACATTTCAGAACAAAGTAGCTTTGTACTTAATAATCTGGCTTTACTCCAGGCTGTGAAAAGTGGTACATTTTAAATCATGTTTTGCAGAAGTTTCACTTTGTTAACTGACTTCAACAGTTAGTCACTGTTAAAAAGGGGGAGCCAAGACTTCAGTGTAGCATGACTTGTAATCAGATCTTTGCCATTTGTGTATTCAGATAGAGGATATAATTATCTTTTTTTTTCCTTCAAAGGGACATGAGAGATGGCTTTAGAAGAAAAAGTTTCTACTCTTCTCATTATTCAAGAGAACGATCTCCCCATAAAAGGGACGCTCCTGTTTTCCGAGAATCACCTGTAGGCCGGAAGGACTCCCCACACAGCAGATCTGGCTCCAGTCTCAGCAGTAGAAGCTATTCTCCAGAACGAAGCAGAACACACTCCTTCCATCAGTCTCAGCACAGAAGTACGTCTGCTTTTCTTTTCGTGTTTCTTTTTCTCTGTCGTGTATTCATGACCCTCTCTGATGAGAGTGTACTAAGTCAGACTGATTTGGAAGTGTAGGAGAGGTATCTTTTCTTGAGTAATTTCAAACACTCAGAAACGTGACAGAATAGTACAGTAAGTACACACACATACCTTCTTCAGTTCTTTGTATGGAATTAGAGTCTGCACAACAGTTTATGCTTGAATTTGTCAGTGTGTGGAAGAGGTCCTTGTTATCAAGTCTAAAAGTGAATATGCTCCCATACTTCCTAGTCGTCCAAGAACTTTCAGTTACAGCCTCAACCTTCTTCTCCCTCTCACAGCCTCACCTTGTCTTTCTTGGTAGATGTTGTTAGATTCTTGTGTTCAGCAAATATCTTTAAGTTGTCTATTATTCGCACAACTACTGTTTATTATTTGCAAAGAGTAGAGCTTCACAGCAAACATCTTTTTGCATACAGGTGTCTGAATAAGCCTGAAGAGGTAGGAATATCATTGAGGGCTGAGAAGGCTCAGTGGGGAAAAGTGCTGTGTGTACAAGTTCTGATCCTTAGAACATAACAAAAGACAGATAATGTTAATCTCTCCACTTCTACACAAAGGAAACCTTGTAGACCAGCTAGCCTATTGTATACAGTAATGGCCACTATAAGACATCTTTTACAAGGCAGAAAGCAAGGACCAACACCCAGGGTGGTTCTCTGAATTCCATGTGTGCCATGATACATCCATGTTGGTGTTCACACACACAAACATGTAACATGGGGGCCTGCTTGTCTCCCCGGCCGCCTGGCTAACTAAGCCCCGAAATAATCACACAGAAAGTCTGCATTAATTATAAACTGATTGACCCATTAGCTCAGGCTTCTTATTAGCTCTTGTAGCTTATATTAACCCTTTATTCTGATCTATGTTAGCCACATGGCTTGGTACCTTTTTCAATGGGGCAGGTCACATCCTGCTTCCTTGGTGTCTGGACAGGGCTGCAGGAAGAGCTTCCGTCTTCCCAGAATACTCTGTTCTCATTGCCCCACCTCTACTTCCTGTCTGGTTTTCCCGCCTATACTTCCNTCTTATTAGCTCTTGTAGCTTATATTAACCCTTTATTCTGATCTATGTTAGCCACATGGCTTGGTACCTTTTTCAATGGGGCAGGTCACATCCTGCTTCCTTGGTGTCTGGACAGGGCTGCAGGAAGAGCTTCCGTCTTCCCAGAATACTCTGTTCTCATTGCCCCACCTCTACTTCCTGTCTGGTTTTCCCGCCTATACTTCCTGCCTGGCAACCAGCCAATCAGCAATTATTTAAAATATAATTGACAGAATATAGAATTGTCCCGCACCACAAACACACATAAACACAGAAAAAGTTTTATTTCTAAATTAATTAATATAATGTGTATGGATGTGATGTCTGCTTCTATGTTTATGCACCAGACATACTGTGTTGTGAGATTTTCAGTGGGAAAAGCTCTTGCTGATGACCTGGGGCAGCATGGTGACTGTCGCTGTGTGATCCTTCCTCACATTGGAGGCTAGATAAAGTGGCTTCTTTTATTGTTTTATTAAATTTTATAACCATGTAAAATTTATAAAAAATGATTTGGAGTCAGATGTTAGGGCAAGAACTGATATATCCACAGAGTGATGGAGAAAACGATCAGCAACCTCTACACTCCATGCTTCCCCTGCTCAAAAAGTTGGCACCTCTTTCTTGACCTCTCTTTAGTCCTCTTGTGTGTCCTCTAGAAAGCAGTATGGTCCACTACAGTCAGCTGGATGTAGACTCCCACCCTCCGACTCCTGACTCCTTTGGTGGTCTGGGAGCAACATCCCAAACAAATCTCCTGCAACAATACTGATTCTATGTGTGTTTGCCTGGTGCCCTAGAAGGCCAGAAAGAAGCGGGGCATTGGCTTCCATAGAATAAGAATTGTAAACTGTTGTAAGCCACTGTATGAATGCTGAGAATTGAACTGGGGTCCTCTAGAAGAGCAGCAAGCATGCTAAACCACTGAACCATCGCTCTAGCCCAAGAAAAAAAAGATTTTTAATAAGTATGTCCTTTGAAAAATTAAAACAACAGTAGCATACACACTGCTTAAGAAACTTTTGGAAACGGACTTGTGCTGTAAAGGTTAGTGCCAGTGTGTATTTATTCATTTGGTTTTCCCCTCTGACTCAGGAAGCCACCCCCACCCCACAAAGCTTTCAGGACAGTAGACAACCTCTAGCTGTACTAAATGCTTTCATGAATAGAGATATAGTTAAGACCCCACTCATCTTTATCCTCCCCTACCCCTTTCAGATATGTGTATCTTAAATGTAACAGTTTGGGGGAAAAGAAAAATACCTTTGACAGCTAATTATAAAATCTTAATAAAATATAAAGTAGTAAATAGAGATAAGGCTTTTACTTGCTAACACCTAGTAAAGTCATTAAAGTTAGTTGGATGGCAAATGAGCCCTACTTTTTGTTTTTATGAAACAAGTTTTTTCTTTGTGTTTTGAGACTGGATTTAGCTATAATCCTATGCTGTCTTTGAACTCATTGTGCATCCCAGGATGACTCTGAGATTCCAGTTGTCCCCCTGTCCTAACCTCCCTAGTGTCACTGGACTGACTTAAAGCAAAATTTTCTGAGGAAGCATTTTCCTATCTCCACTTTGACTTTAGTGGCTCAGCTATAGAATTTGGAAAGGAGTATATGTGTCTCAGGAGTTGTCTCATCCTTCGTATCTGAAGTGATGAGCAATGATAAAGAAATTGGTGTGTGGTAAATAAATTTAGCAGAGCATAGGGATTTAGTTTCTTGGGCTGTTTGTATAGGGGTGGTGCATACATATCTTGACACATGCATGGAGGTCAAAAAAACTTTGAAAATTTTCTCCTTTTATCATGTGGATCTTGGGGATTGGACTTACATCATAAAGCATGGCTGGAAGTTCCTTTACTTGCTGAACCGTCTCCCTGGCCCCATCTGCCATACAAGGGTACTACAGATCAAATCAAGTCCTTAAATTTATTAGGAAAGGACTTTACTGATGAAGTCATCTTTTGCCAGACTTCGGCCACTTTTCTTGTTAGTAGTAGTGTGTTTTTTATTTGCTCTGTGTGTTTGTTTGTGTGCGTTCATGTCACACTGTGTGTACAGACGTCAGAGTACTACTTGGGGAGAGCCAGTTCTCTCTCATTCCACTGCTTGAGTTCTGTGTAATTGGACTCATTGTCAGGATTGGCAAGATTTGTAATTGTAATTCACCGAATAATTTTTCTCTTTGTTTACTTTGGGAGAGGGTCTCCTATAACCCAAGTTGGCTTTAATGTTGCTGAAAGAGCCTGGGACTCCCTATCCTCCTAGCTCTGCCTTCTGAGTTCTAGGACTGTAGGTGTGCGGCACATGCTCAGATCCTCAAATTGATTTCAGTGCTTTGAAGTTTGTCTCAGACTCTCTTGATCTGAGTGCAGCTGTGAGCTTATCATCTTCAGTCTTTTTGGGGTCCATATTTAAATGATAGCACTGCAGGATGGCCTGGGTTTCCTCGTTCTCATACCCTTTTGTCATTTATAATTTGTTTAGCATGAAATGTAACACCAGAACCATCAAGTTCACTCTTATGCACATTCTTCAAAGTCCTTAAGTTTTTTAAAAATCAGTGTATATTAACTATCCAAAAACATTTTTACTCATGTATATAACACACTTGGATCATACTCTTTTCTACCCCCTTTGTCTCCCATCTTGTGATCCCCTTGTTCTTCCCGAATAGTATCATTTCTCCTTTTATACCAAGCAATCTGGGTTCCACAGAGAAGAGAGAATATGCAAGTTTTGACCTTCTGAGTCTGATTATCCCACTCGTTAAAATCTTTCTTGTAATTATTTCACAGAATTTCTTGTCACTATGAGTCCCTTTGCATTTTCACTTTAAAGCTTCAATGTTCAAGAATGACCGGTACAGTGTCTGTATTGTGGTGTTTGTCTCCTGAATTAACGTATACCTGGCATGTCCTTGCTTGTTAAGCATTGCACTGAGTTTTTTCACAGTGGTTTGTGAGACATAACCCATAACTTCATCATCTCTTTGATGCTTTCTGGTTTTTATTTTCTAAAATATCCTTTGTTCTCATGTGATTTGTCAAGAATGAGCAGTGGTTGTTAAAGTGGGTGACTCTGGTTACACTTACCTTTGTTTTCAGCAGGAAATCCTATCTCAGAAAGAGAATATTGTTTGAAGGATTATATTAGGTATATACTTAGCTATTATGTGCAAGGAGTCACCAAATACCATCAAACTCTTACAGGACTTGATGAATATTTCTTCAGTGCATTTAAGTTGTGTCTTCAGCTTTTAGTTTCACTCACAGTGCCAAACTTCATGTCTCTATGGATCCAATGGAAATGCTTACAATGGCACCAATTTCAGTTACAAGTTGAATATGTCTTTAAATTGGTAATGCATTTACTTTACCTTACCTGTCGAGCTTCATAGCAGCTAGTATCCTACATATTGAGCCGTTTGTCCTTGTGAACAGCATGACTGATTATGTGCTTTGGCCCACTGCTCCTGATTGCATCCTGTGTATCATGTGCCTTAGTTTCATTTTGTGATAAAAATACCCTGTTATAAACTTAGAGGAACAGGGTTGGGGGTGTATTTCATTCATAGTTTGAGGTTTTGGTCTATTGCTTAGGGAAGTTAAGGTGGCAGCAGTCAAATTGTGTTTGTAACCACATCAAGGAACAGAGCCATCAACTGTGAGCCCCTCTCCTATCCATGTTGAAGTTTTAGAAGCTTGGTCTTGTGCAGGTTTTGTGTGTCAGGCCTGTCTTGTCTGGAAACGTTTTGCAGCAATCTTCGAGAACCTCTGACTCCTACTGTCTTTCTGCCCCCTCTTCCACAGTGACCCCTGAGCTTTGGGAGGATGGGGTGTGATACGGCTGTCCCATTTTGTGCTCAGCACTCAGTAGTCTTTCTCTGTACTTTTTGTGGTAGTTGCCTCTTGGAGTCTGTCATACTTTTGTTTAACATAATGGTTTCCAATTCCACCTGTTTTCTTTCAAATGTCATAATTTCTTTTTTAGCATCTGGATACAATTTTATTGCTCATAAGTACTGTGCTTTCTTTATCCGTCTCTGGATGGATGTGGAGGCTTAGTACAGCAGTAAACAGATCTGCCAACATGTTTATGTCTCTTCAGGTTGCTTGAAATTGTAGTGGAACAGTCTTAATTCTAGACAGAGACATCCACAGTGACAGGCCTTTTAACTTAACTTCACTTGGACACTTGAGGACCTGATTGGTCTGGTACACACACACACAGCTGCAGGTGACCTTTGGTCTTGTGAGCGGGTTTAAAGATAGACCCATCCTTCTGGGTTACTATAAGGCAGTTATCTGGAAAATTTGAGTCAGTTAAGTCGTGTTTGTCTGTCCCAGGCATGTAACACCCTGAGACAGTCAGCAAACCTCTGGATCTAGTATGAGGACTGTCTGAGGAAGGACTGTCTGACTTACTGTGAAGAGCCTGAGACGCCTGTAGATGTGAGTAATGCTCGATTGTAAAGATGCAAACTGGGAAAAGAATGGGCCAGTGATGTTGATTCTTGAGTGGAAGCTTAGTGGGGGATCTCTTAAATTAGATCTCTTTTCCTTTCTGGAAGATGAAGAACATAAGGCTGCATGGAGATAATTTTGAGAAAGGCACATCCATTCCTTACCTGATGTTGGAAATGAAAGCTGGTGATTATTAGAAATCTGTTTGCAAGCTGGGAGGTGGTGCCTCACGCCTTTAATCCCAGCACGTGGGAGGCAGGGTCAGGCGGATCTCTGTGAGTTCGAGGCCAGCCTGGTCTACAAGAGCTAGTTCCAGGACAGGCACCAAAGCTACACAGAGAAACCCTGTCTTGAAAATAAATAAATAAATAGATAAATAAATAGTTTGCCAGAAACTACATGTTTACCTTTGGTAAACATGCTATAAAGGGGGAGGAAATTTGAAATCTCCTTCAGGATTGGCCTGGATACAGAGAAGACAGTCTTTGAAAATATATCACAAAATCTGAAGAATTTGCTTGCAAATGAAAAGGGTTCAACTAGAAATTGGAGGACTTTGGTCCCAATGTTTAACCTGATAAAAAATTGTCAAGAAACTCCCGCTGGAAGGTTAGAGGGAGTGATGTTTGACTTGATATGATGAGATGTGCGTGCAGCCATTCTGGGGGGTCTGAAGTGCTCATCTTAGAGCTTGTTGGGTCCTCTGAGGGATGTATGGAGAGTGAGAGAGAGTGAGATTGTGGGTAGTTAGAGCCCCCAAAGCCTTGGAATCTGCTGCAGAGATGCTCCTCCTGCCACCACACCCCAGTCAGGAGATGCCAAGGGAGGCATGAGGTGCACTCCCCAGCTCGCCCACCAAAGTATTCTGCTGGGTGAGAAACACTAAGAAGAAAAGATACTTTTTCAGACCAGAGCTGATAGAGGAGTTGTAGTAAAGGGTGTGGACAGGAGTGCAGTGGCTGTGCTAAAGGACAGTTATTCTGCAGTGGTGAAGAGAAGCTGCCAGCCTTGCCTTCTGGGCCATTTGGTAGATGGCAAGCACAAGACCCTGCTATTATGGAGGGGTTTCTATTGCAAGACAGGGCATTTGGGGAGAAGCTTAGGAGTTATTAGGGATTTCATAACAGTTTGTTGCATTAGGCATCAAGCAGCTACGGTCTGATCATTAGATAGTGGAGGATTATTTGGGAGCCTTTAATTTTGGTCTTTTTTGTCTCTATAAGAATCTAACAATGTTTTAATATTCTGAATATAGCATAGTGAAGGGTTCAACCAGGATGGTAGCTGTAAATTTGTATCTGAGGAAAATCCATGTATGAGAGACTTTGTGAAAAGAATCAGTAAGTTTTAGTTATTGCAATATTAGAGTATTGGTAATTCTATTCTTGAACAAGTCAGAAAACCTTCCTGGTATTATATTTTATTACTAATGGTGATTTCCCTTCCAGCAGCCTAACTGACACCCATCCTCCCCACTTGATATGTGATCTGTACCACATCTTTAAATGTGAACCTTATAGTTTTTGTATGAACAAATGTTGCTACTTATGATTAATGTTTTTATATAGCCTCTCATTCTTAGCTGGTTCTTACACTTCCCCTTAGTGAACATGATAGAGGAATTACATTCGTTTCCTTCTGTGTTCTCTGATAGTTTATAATTGAGAAACAAACTGACAGGAAACAGGTCAGCAGAGAGACCTGCAAGAGGACATGCAATTTGTTTTGTGTCCACATGGGAAGGGTCAGATAGTTGAACTGAAAGGATTTCTGGTTTCTGGTGGGGAGATGTTAGCAAGCTGTGGGCATTTGAATGGTTGGACATATGGAAAAGAAATCTTTTCTTATTACACACAGTCGCGGGTGAGCTCTGAGTTGCTCTCAGAATAGGTTAACAGCCTGTGAGTGTCTCAGTGGGGTGCTAGACTCTAGTCCCCTTTCCTGTAGTAAGATAGTTTTTACTAGACTCATTTTTAGGTTAGTTAAGGGGGCTCATACAAAGCTCTTTTTGCATCTGCTGTTTATTATTCTAGGTAGCTATACATTTCTTCTGTAAAAAGATTGTTTTTAGGAACCATCAGGTGTCTGATAGTTCTCTGAGTGATCACTGCAGTATGCAGAACGTCTGGTTCTTTCCTGTTCTGCTTTGGTTTCTTCTCAGTACAGCAGCTCGCACAACTCAGCTTGACGTGGGTTGGAGGTGGTTAGGATCACCAGCAAGTGCTCAGAAGTACCTCTTCTCTTTACTCCTACTTCTGGGGTGTTACTGTGCTCCTCCCTGGCACAGAGGTGCTGGTGTTAATTCCTCCATGCCACCTTTCCCTAGAGTCCACGCGTGTTGGTGCTTCCTACAAACGACAGAATGAAGCAAATCCAGGAAGAGGTGAGTTTGGAAGTAGGTTTTGATCTGGAATTTTGAAAGGGTGGGAGGTTTGATTTGAGAAATTATTTAAATGGGGGAAAGTATCTTACTGCTCTCTCAAATACCCTGTCACTAGCAATATAGCCAGGTAGTTGGTTGTCTTGACCAGCCATTCTTACTAAGGAATGGCTGCCACAGGAGGATAGAGCCTATAGAATAATGAGTCCGTTGGCAGTGGGAGTTAGAGATTCTACTTACTTTGCAGTTTTTGCTGTTGTCTTTGTCCCTTGCTTCTTGCTTGTCCACTCTTTTATGAAACAGGTATAAATGAGTGTTTCTGAGAAACCATTTCTTTTCCTTCAGCAATCCTTTGCTTCTGCATACGAAGATTGATTAATGTCTGCTTATGTTAACCCTGAGCATTTGAAATCAGGAAAGATTCTTGGGCTACACTTGGGATCGTACCTGGCCTAGCTACACTAGCAATATCCTGTTTGTAAAGCAAATTTTGAGATTGACAGCTGTTGAGTTGTCATCTTTTCTCTGTGTGTTGTTGCTTTTTTATTTTTCCTGTGTTCTCGCTAATGCATGCTAAAATTGAATATATAATTGGCACTAGGATTTTGCTCTGGCCCTCCCTGGGCTCCCCTATCCCTGTGATCTTGAAAACAGTTTAGATGAGCCACACAGAATATAGCATATTAGATAATAGATGGTGTTTATTACAGAATTGGAAGAAGCTTGAAGGGTGAGAATGGCCAGCGGCCAAAGGAACCATCTATATTTAAATGTCTTTCTACTATTTCTAAGGTCTCTAGAACAGACAGTTTGCCCAGAAGGTGTTTTCCTGCACAAGTTATTGACAAGCCCATTGAATTAACTCTCAAGGACGAGGACAAAGGGTATATGTTTATCTCCTTTATCTGGGTAGTCAGAATGTCTCTGATATCCTTCTTTGACCCCAAATCAGAGTTTTCCAGTTTCAGTTCTTAGTTTTACAGTGTGCTGTGTTTGAGTTTGAGGGCGAGATCCTTCTCCAATGACGGACTCATATACAACTAATTACCTAACGTAATTACGCCTTTATTTAGTAACTTAAGTGTAAAAAAGTAAGTTGGCTTTCTACTTAACTTTGAGTGCCTACTTGTGTTCTTAAGTCTATAGGCTATGTAGACCAGAGCTACTATAAAGTCATGATACTTGTTCCTCCAGGATAGTGGCTATTGAGCTTCCTAATGCTGTGACCCATTACTAATGTCTTCATGTGACCCCCAACCATTAAAACATTTTGTTGCTACTTTGTAACTGTAATTTTGCTGCTGCTATGAGTCGTAATGTAAATATGGTATGGAGGATATCTGATATGTGACCCCTAAAGAGGTTGCGACCCACAGGTTTAGAACCACTGCTCTAGGGGCTTTGGGCACTAGGATAGTCTTTACAATGCAGTATACAATTTGCCACATACATTGGAAATACAATGAGAAATGACTAAATTTATGTTCTTGGCTGTTGGGGAATGTCATGATGATTATATCAGGGTCCCCCTGCCCAAGTAATTTGTGTATTTTAAAAATAGGGTCTCACTAGTCAGCCTTGGGTGGCCTGGAACTTATGCTACCACAAGAATCTAGGTTCTGTCTTTTACAAAAAAAACTGTTGAAACTTCAGAATTGGGGTACTAAACTTAGGGTGGTGGTTTCTCACTCAACCTTTGCATTATTGAAGCCGGATGATTTTGTTAAGGATGATGGATGGAGCTATCCTCCATAGAAATCTCTTACATTGTCTTAGGCCTGCAGTTGTCTATGGCAGTGGTATTCTCTCACAGAAAACAATCAGAATTTCTTTACACATTGCCCAATGTCAGGGTGGGAAGGACAAACTGTCCCTGGCTGAGAGCCACTGGTATAGTGTGGCTTCTTGTCTTCAGTACCCTGGCAAAGCTGTTTAATACCAAGGTGGTTAGAAGCCTGCTTCTCTAGGGCTTGCCTAGCTGTGGAAGGAAGTTTGTGGAGCCCTGAGTAAAGCTGGCTTCACTGCACTCTGCAGGTGACTTGGTGTCTGCTTCTGCTCCTGCCTGCTCTCTGGGCTCTCTCCACTTTCTAGGCTTCAGCAACATTTGTGTGGCCACTTTCTAAAATAGCTTTGTATTGTTCATATTTTTAGTTTTCCCAGAACTTAAGATGACAGAATTGACTATACGTTGAAAGGTATTAGTAAGGTGTTTTTTTAATCAGGAACAACTTACTTTTAATAATTTTTATAAACTGATATTAAAACAGTTTAAATAAATTAGCTAACTAAAAACTAAATATAATTAAATTTTGGTTGTTGAACCTACTTACATAATAATGTTCATATATTTTCTGGCTTATGTTTCTATTAAAAGTGGTTCCATGCAGCATTATGTGAGTATCTGAAATAACAAATGATGGTGACTTTATCTTATAGAGGTTTATTTTAAACAAAACAGTTGTTCATATACCTTATACCGGGCTCTGGATCAAGTGCTCTGAATTAATTGATTTCTAAATTCTTTTAAATGGTGTGAATGTTTTAGGAGTATCTGCTAAATTTCCTGTGTATAGTACTCTCTGGGCTGTCTCTTAACCGATCGATTGCTCTGTGGTAGCTACATACTAACTGTAATAACATTCTGTGTATTTATATTATGATAGGTTAAAGATTTTCAGCAGCAGAAAAGGTCATGATTTACACATTGCCCAGTGCCAGGGTAGGAAGGACAAAACTGTCCTTGACTGAGAGTCACTGGTGTAGAGTGGCTTCCTATCTTCAGAATCTTGGAAAGAGGTATTATTTAATACCACCTGAGGTACTCAGAAACCTGATTCTCTAGAGCTTCCTTAGCTGTGGCAGGGAAGTTTGTGGAGCCTCTAATTAAAATGTGTTTTTGCCTTTTTCAGCATTTCTGTGATCATACTTACAACTGACATTGGTGTGGCCTAGACTGCCATATATGACATTATTTCATTCCACATTACATTAATGTTTTGTGGTGTTACTAAGAGGTAGATTTAGATGTTACTACTACAGTAATATGATGAGAACTTTCAGAATAAAGTACGTATATGGCTTTCCTTATTACTTGGAAACACATAAGCTAGAGAATTACATCTTGTGTTGTTTCTTGTCCTATATTCAATCTTGCCATTGTTATATAGGTAAAGAGAGATCCATCCAGTCTTTGAAAACATCAAGAGATACTTCACCCTCAAGTTCTTCAGCAGTCTCTTCATCCAAGGTTTGTTGCTTTTCTAAAGTTAGGTAGAACTGCAATGTGAAGATGATGGGTTGACCAGCACAAACAATATTCTATGTACACAGGATGCTTAATGAACCCTTTGAAAGCTTGAATTTTAAGTCTTCTCTACTTGAAAATATTACAAAGGCCAAAATAAATGATCATTTTTCTCATTGATAGTTCTCCATAGGTTTTGCTACGGTTTTTATTTGCTGCTGAGCCTTTGCTATTCTTCATCATAACCAAATGGGCCACATATTTAGATGGGGTGTGTATTCATAGGATTTGCTTTTATTTGGGGCATTGAGAGCATAGGCAAAAGTTTAACATGTATTTAAAACCATTCAATTCTTGATGTGCAGTATAACCTTTTACTAACCCATACAGAAACCCATACATAGCTAGGTTTAAATCTCAATTCTATAGGAGACTGAAGATTCAGAAGCGAAAATAATTTCCTCCAAGTGGAGCTGCTCCTTGCATACCATTCTTTATTCCCAGCTTTTCAAAATGTGTTGGAACAATGGAGCTGATGTTTCTTCACTTTGTTTCCTTTATCAACCTCTCACCCTTTCTCATGCTCATAACTTGTTTCAGATACTCTCTCCTTTTTGATTTTCTCTTAATGTTTTTGACATTTTAGCAGGAATAGTTACCCCCTGTCATTCTGCTATTGGTCTACAGGCACAGCAGTTTCTCTGCCTGAAAGGAAAAAGTGACCTTTCTGTGACAAATCTTATCACTGGAGGACCCTCAGAAATCTGAGGATTCTGAAGTGTCAGGTTGCTCTTTGCTGTTCTGTGGCATGGCATGTTCTTGCCCTTGCAGATGTTTGACAGATATTTTGCCAGCCATAGAAACCAGCTCTCTGAAAAATTTGTATTTGGTTTTAAAATTGGACTTGACCTCGTAGTAACTCAGGCTGGTCTTGCTAATCCTGCATCAGTGTCCTGAGTTTTTAAAATACCTTCTCAGCTGAGGGCTTTTTCTCCCAAACATTATGGTGTAGTGATAGGGGAGCAGGCCTGCTTTTCGTCCCGCCC
>LOJH01026120.1:7705-18510 GCA_001685095.1 Ellobius talpinus
ACACACACACACACCACCCAGCATGAAAACATGCTTACACAAAATAATCATAAGAATAATTTTTAATATAAACTGCCTGAATCAAGTTTGGGAACACTCTACAATACAACCTAAAGCACAGCAACCAAACACTGAATCACTTAAAAAGGAAAGTTCAAAAGAGTTGGGTGCTTTCTGGCACCTTTACTACTCCCTACCCCGCATGCATCTATAGAGTGTCAGCCTTCAAGGTGGTGCCTTTCCAGGATGGAATACTAAGCCTTGGCTCTAGAAGAAGAAGAGCTGACACCATTCCCCAAAACTGCATTTCATTAGTTTACTTTCTCAGAGAAATGCCTGAAGTACTAACACAAGGTGTTTATCCTTGTTTCATCAAATCTTAACATATACAGGATTGAAAAAAACAAGGATATTTCTTGAAAATGTTCTAAAATAAAGTCATAATCTACTGCTGCCTAGAGCAATATGTTGCACTCATGACAAACAATTTCACATATTAAATCCACTAAACAGCATTTATTGGTCAGTTATATCTTTAACTTAACGTCATATCATTTTACCTCATGTTTTACATATTTCAGTTAAAAAGGAAAAAATGAATGAATTTGGATCTCTCAGTTTCCTATGATTACTAGGAAAGACACAGAATATTATATAAACTCCCAGCTCATATTACATATAGGTTGCTCAATGGTTATGAATACTCACTGAGGACCCAGATTCAATTCCCAGGTGACTTACCACTGCCTATAATTCTAGCTACAAGAAACCAGATAACCTCTTCAGGACTCCATATACACTGCACATATGTATTGCACACACAGAGAAGCAGACACACACACACACACACTAAAATAAAACATTCTCAAAAATCCAAAATTAATGTACTTTGCTTTAAGTTCCCATTTATTTCATGAGTCATAATAGCACAAGCTATTGAAAGTCTGATATTATAAAATAAATGTGTGTTTTATGATACAATAGTAGAAATACTTTAACTGTGACAAAACTCACTGCTTTTCCATGGGAGTCAAAAACCACTTGTAGTGACTCCATGGCTTCCCAATGGGCTTGTCACTCACTCAATAAGCATTTGTCTAATAGATACACAATACTGTGCTAAGTCCATGGAGGACCTCAAAAAATATGATGAGTTTCATCAGAGGAAGACAACCAAAAACGGTATGCTCCAGGGGACATGAGACTAAAGCAGCTCAGTGTTTAAAACAGTCGGCCTTGCAGTCATGACACCTGCATTTTATCCCAATTATGCTATTTACTAGTTGCGATGAATTATTTAACTTTTCTATGTTCCAGCTTCCTCTCCCGTAAAATGAAGAGATTCCTGTCATGTACCTCATAAAGTTGCTGAGAAAGAAAATACCGTGGGAAAGATAAACTATTCAGAATAGTGCCTGAAATATACCCTATGCTTCTCTTTGTGTTCATTTGCCTATCTTTGAACATCAGTGGCCCTGATATCTTTCGTCATCTCTGCAATCTTTCCCCATGTTGAGTACCCCTAAGAAACCTTAGAGCTTCATCTGCTACCCATGTTTTTGCCAGTTTTGAAAGTAATAGCAGCATTAAGATCTCAGAATCCCCCCATTCAAATGTCCTCCACATACTCTATTAGTCCTTTTATAATTGCCATGCTTTCTCAAACATTTAGCTAAACTCTGTCTCACAAAAATTCTACCTTAAGGAGTGGTCCAACTTCAGTGAACTGGACTGAATTACTTGTGATCCTTCTCCTTGGGTCTTTTACAGTAGTGGTTTCTGACACCGTGGGAGCACAGACCTTTCAAAGAATATAATGAAATAACCACCTTCAGAAATACATAAATACAATCACAGTTCATATACAATTTTACGAAGTGTCCCGAAACAGAGAGTGATATAAAATGCTATTAAAATAATGTCTTTGTTTTGGGCCTCTCTTTGTAGTGTTTACAATTGAGTAGAGAGGTCTAGAAATGAAGGCAGAAATTAATGAAATAAGAAACTTTACCTATAAGTCTTAGATATGAGTTGTATAGATACATATACTAAGTTTTTTCCATTTTGGGGCTCCAATTCTACTTTCAGCAAGGATGGCACCAAAGTTGACAGAGGAAAGCTCAGAGGACACAACCCTACACAAAGAACTATGGGAAACTAAGGAATGCTAAGTGGGAGAAAAGGTCTTCTCCAGGGAAGAGCACACAATTGGTTATCCAATACCAAGTGGTCAGCTCTGAAAACACACACATGCCAGTAACAACTTACAGACAGTGTGGGTTATATTCAGGAGCGGGTTATATTCAGGAGTGTGTGTGTGTGTGTTTGTGTGTGTGCAATAACAATTAGTGAAAAGAGGCCATGAATTTGAAAAAGAACAAAGAGTAGAACAGGACAGTTTGAAGGGAGGAAAGTGAGGAAGAAATGTTTTTTCTAATTTCAAAACATAAAAAATTAAAAAAAAATAAAATCTGAAAAAGTAGAGATAAAGTGCACTACCTGTTAAGAAAACATACCCAATAATACCTAAAACTTGGTTGATAGCATTTATTTGTCAGTTTCTTTTGGCATCAGTAAAACTTGCTGTTAAGTACTCCATAAGACTTTTATCCTTTCATATAATTAATTAAGTGAATCAAGGTAAGCACAATGTTTAGACTAATGCCCCTCATGAAATAAGTGCTATATAGCTGTTAAAATGAAGCAACATAAATATTGAAAGAATGTTTCCAAGTATAATAAATAAGGAGGAAGGGTAGCTGGAAAATTAAAAGGATAGGAAAGGGAGGGTGTAGAAAAAAAGAACTTCTATTTATGGAGGAAATTATAAGTGTTATATTAAGTGCTTTCGATTTCATTTAACTCACACAGAGTCCAAAACATATAGGAAGCATTATTATTTTCATCTTATGTACGGCTCAGAGTCCCAAGATTTTATTATAGCCCCAGATCACGGTGAACAAGTACTGGATATGAAATTTAATAGGAATAGAATAGGCTGTATACAAGATGAAATTTTTAAAGGAATTCTGCTTAATTTCAAGTCTATATTCAAATTCACTGACCCTCAGATAAAGTCTGCTATAGACTTATTACAGGAAAAAGTTTTCTTTCCAATAACAAATATCTATGCATCCCACTAAGCATCACTAGACTTAGAAAATTGGTTCTGATTTTTTTTGTTTTGTTTTGTTTTCACTACTCCAAAACGTAGGCTCTCATGGTTGTAGTAGTTGGGGAATTTTCTTCCTTGGATTGTCTATTCAGTTTCTATTCCTATCTTCTTCATTATTATTTTAGTATGATTTCACCTAAGATTTGGTTATGGCCAAAAGCAAGACTCAAACATGTACCTGAGTAAAAAATTAATATCTTTTTGCTGGTTAAAAAAATTCTTAAAATACTGTTTATAATTCTTCATATAATCCAAACAAATTATTTAGCCAAATATTTGCTCTACACTAAACTTGATGTTCAATCTCGGGATTATTAATAGGAAAGGCCTTCACATTAACTTACCATGCATCAGTTAAGTGCTTTATGAGATGCTCCTTTTCATTCTCCCTGCAATCCTATGGCATAGGTTTCACTTATTATTGTTCATGTTACAGATAGGAAACTGGAACACAGAAAGGGTATATATTTGTTTAAAGTCACATACACTATAAATTACTGAGCCATGATTTAAATTCAGTTTATATTGCTTGCGTATACAATTTCCAATGAAGGTAAACATAGGAGCATCAATCAATAAGATCACATACAACTCTTGGTATTCAATAGATGCTTACTAATCATAATGAGATTACATGGAGAAATGGATAAATCAATCTCAAGACTTGCCAGGCTACTTCTTACTTCTCCTCCAGGCTGATCTTATTCTGTTTTGATTTTCACAAGAACCTTGACTCAGTTTGGTTTCTGGCATGTAGCCCTTTCTGTTTCCTATCCCTTCAGATTTGGCATCAGGTCCCTGCCTTTTCTGGCTTGACCTGCTATAGCCACTTAAAGACTTTGGCTCAGATTCACTCTACAATGCTCTCAGTTTCCAAAAAGCTCCAAGTAGGGCTGTACCAGAGCATCCACCTTTCATGAAACAAATGCTAACTGAGCTTGTCCCATTTAGCTGGATCCACACCTAAGCCTATTTCAGGTACTCTTGACAGAGGAGTTGAGAAATTCTAATCGGTGTCATGTCTACTATAGTAAGATTACTGTCCATAACTGCCTTGAAGGTATCCCTGAGTTAACCTCAACCCAAGAAAATCTATATACAAAACTTATTGAAGTTGGACAGCTCTGGTGTGATCACTGGGAAATAGCTTATTAGGGAAAACATTGTTTTGCAAGATGCTTTCTGAGTATAAGAACAAAGATATCATTGGAAGGCCAATAGAAAACATTTTCATTTTCAAGTAATGAAATTAGAAATATGCATGTTAGAGAAGGCATAATCCATATATTGCTCATACAGACCTATGGATAAGATGACTTATTTTCATCACCTTTTACTTATGGTTTATATTGAATATTCTTTTTGTTGCCTCTTCAAAACATATGAGAGGATTACATTGATACTGTTTTACATTTTTTAAAGCACAAATGTTTAGTCTCATCAAAATTGTTAAGAATAGTTATGCTCCCAAATTTCTGGTCCTTGCGTGAAGAACTTCAGCCACAAGACCCTTCTCCTCCTTTCTCCTTCCCACCCAGAGTTTGTCTGTCACAAAACTGGGATTCAGTTGGGAGAGGGACCCTGGATGTCACTATGGAATTAAAGTGCAGCCACATAGGGCATCGTATTTTGAATACTTTCCTTGTTTTATTTTTTCTCCCAGTGAGTGAATACATCTCAGAGCCTGCTTAACCCAGGTTGAGAGGATGAGGAACAAACTGGAATAAGAATGTCCCTCCATGGGACTATGTAGCATTGCTAGTGTTTGGCCTTGAAAGAAACTAGCATTCATGTTTTGGGGCCACTGGGAGAATAAAGGTATTATGGAATATCTCTCCAGAGTTAACAGATTTCAACCATGCAGGCAAATGGGAACACCAAGAACCAGAATTGGATGTTTCAAAAGAGCCCCCAATTAGTGAAAGACAGCATAGTTTGTCTTTTTATTTCAAATGTCAAGGGACTTACATGTCAGAACCTTCTACCTTGGCCACACATTTCTATGCAACCGCTAATGTATAAACAGACTTCTACTGACTGAGAGGAAGATACCATTTCCCTTACAAAGCTTCGCTTATAACTAAACTCATTGGCTGTCAAGAACAGTGGTTTGCTCAGCCTAGTTCTGGGAAACAGGGTATATGGAACAGGGCAGTGTTTCAGACTTGCATTAATGAGGAGACAGACTTCAAGACCTCTGAAGTAAGGAAGGTCAGCTAGAAAAGATAAGTGCTCCTCTTTTGTACTAAAGCATTGTTGGAGTGTGGCTCTTTAATTAGAGTCTTTATCCCAACCTCTTTTAGAATACTCCATAGGGTCTTGAAATAAGTTATAAATAGAACATGTAGGAACTGGTGTGTGTCCCTTACGAGGACACAGTGCCTAAAATGGTGGGTTTCCCTCCTCTTGTTTTCTACTTAGCATTTGAAAAGTGCCTACACACAAGAGGAGACCCCTGAGTTCTCAGATGATCATAGTTAAAAGGAGATTCCACTGGGAAAACCTGTGTTAAGTAGCCTATGACATGAATGACAAATTTTGAGCCTCTTAAAACACTGGTTTGCCACAGCAGGCAGCCACTCCTTGAATAATACAGTCAGAGGCCAAAACAGGAGATCATTGGAATGGACTTGAAGATAGCCCTGGATACTTTCAGAGCAGGGACTGCTGAAGACTGGATCTGGCCTCGTGCTGGTAATCAGACCCACCTATAATCTGCAGATTCTTTCTGTTCTTTCTCACTTCTCTCCACCCATCTGGCTTCTGGATGCCTTCCAAGTTTTTCCTTACAGCATAGCTACAGACTACTGAGGGTTCTTGTTTCCCTATGACCTCAGACTACTTGTGAACTATTACGATGTCTCTATTTTGGACCTTAGGCCATCAGTATCTAGCTCTTCCATTCTACACAGTGAGAGCCTGATTGGTCAATGATGTTCTTGTTGGGTACAGCTGGCAGAGGCTAGTGGCTAATTTAATGAATGATTGCATCCATACCATGTATCTACCTGCTCTTCAGTAAGCTGTGGTATCTGAGTATGGGAAGAAGATGAACTCATAAACATGTAACAAAGAAAAAAATCACCCTAATGTGGCTGATTTAGGGTTGTCTTGTTTGAAAAGGCTGTAAGACAAAGTATCTTCTAAGCTCATATGGCTGTGAGAATAGCAGAATTGATCATTCGGTACAGAAGGCGTACCAGGAGATTCATGAATGAATCCAGAATATGCGCCATATATACACAGTAAACTATTATTCAACCTTCATACAAAGGAGAATTCTGTTATTTGCAACAACATTGACGAACTTAGAGAGCATTATTCTAAGTCAGGACCATGAAGAAAAATATTGCATTATCTAATGTATCTGCGGAAATAAAAAAAAAAACAAGCAAGGGGTGAGAAAGAAGATAGGCAATCAAGGATTTAAAAGACCTCAATTAAAAGAACTAACTTCTGTTCTAGCCGGGCAGTGGTGGCACATGCCTTTAATCCCAGCACTAGGGAGGCAGAGACAGGTGTATGACTATGAGTTTGAAGTCAGCCTGGTCTACAGATAGAGTTCCTGGACAGGTTCCAAAGCTACAGAGAAACCCTGTCTCAAAACAACAACAACAATAATCCCTAAGTTCTGAAGATCAATAACGTGTATAAGAACTATAGTAAGTATACTACATATTTAAAAAATTATTGAAGGATATAAAGAATAGAAGTAATATGTATGGTCGTGGCTATGTTAATTAGATTAATTTAATTAGTTCATGATGTAAACATATATCAAGATGTTATATTGTACCCTATAACCATATATAATTATTAATAGATCAATTAAAAATAACCTTGACCATTTGTCCTTAGTCTTTGCAACCATATGTATCATGCATACAGTCCTCAGACTTAGAATATCTCCAGCGGACTTGGCCTCATTAGCTAGCAGAACATACTATTTAATCTTGCTACCTTAATCCAGGTACTGTATGCTTGGATCCCATCTACTGCCATTTATTCTCGTTCTATGAATGCATAGAATTATCTCAGTGAAGAAGTAATATTATAGTCCAACTGGGAAGTATGGCCTCCCTTGACTTGAAGCTATGGCCTCTAACCATGTCCTTGTTGACAGCTCTTCCTAGAAGCCAGACTGTGACCTAGCTTGTGTAGCCCATAGTCTAGGATCCTGCTTCAAATAGATCGCATCCCCCTGCACCACTTTGCTGCTCACTCATCTCATTCTGAGGAGCAGCAGTGCCTGGAACTCATGTTTCTATGCTGTGCTGCATCTCACTGGACAGTAGCACAGGTCAGGATAGAGACGAAACATAATGCTCTTCACCAGCTTTGTCTTGCTTTTGGATGGGTTACTTGTTTTCTTGGTGCTGAAGCACAGTGAGCATCTGCAGCTCTCCCATGATTATATGCACAGCCAGGAAGAGGCAGTGCAGGCATTTCAGTCCTGTGGTTTCCTACTGGGAAACCCCCATTCCTCACTCAGTAGTACATCACATACTTTGTTTACAGCACACTTCTGACTGTGGGTTCAATGTTTTCTGAAAATCTATGTCAGTGCTTCTCAACCTTCCAAATACTGTGATACTTCAACACAGTTCCTCATATTGTGGTGACCCCCAACTGCAAAATTATGTGATTGCTACTTCATAACTGTAACTTTGCTGCTATTATGAATCATAAAGTAAATATCTGACACAGAGGATAGCTAATATACAATCCCCATGAAAGGACGTTACCACTCCAAAGGGGTCGTGACCCACAGGTTGAGAACCTTTGATCCATGCGGGCTTCTAGTGACAGAGCAAAATGAAGGGTAAACGTCTTTACTCACAGAAGCTGAAGATTGCGACAGCTGTCTCATCCCCTCTCCTCAGATGCCTCTCTGCAATTGGAGCAACAGAAAGGGAGCCAAGCAGACTGCAGAAATGTCTGCTCAGGTGGCTATTTGAACTACTATCCTAAGGGTTATAGGACAACAATGTCACTGTGGTTTCATTGTCTGTCTCTTCGCCATACTCATAGCATCCAGCTGCCTCACACTCCCTTTTCAGACCCTTCCTTGTTGAATCGCACTAAGTGTGGGACACGGCAAATGCTCCAGCATTATTACAAGTGGATTATACACAGATGTTCCTTTAGTCAGATCCTGCCAGAAAGAGATGAGGACATAAGTATTTTGAATGGAGATAATTTGATACAAGAAACTGGTAGTATGATTGACTAAAGATCTGAGAGTCAAACAGAAGATTACAAGGCAATTTGGTAATTATCAGTAGCAGCAAGCGCAACTCCGGCTACATTAGAGAACACAATAATAGGAAGCAACATGGCAATGCCGAAAGCTAGAGGTACTGGGCAGGCAGGTTACATATGCATGGCCTAGTGTAGTGGCTACCAGCCACATGGAGCTACACATGTATCTAATCCTCACCGAGACGGGCCCTAGGTGTGCAAAACACACACCAGATTTCAAATACTAACATGAGAAAATAATATAACCCATGTACTGTCCGTGCGACTAGCTCTTTAAAGTGTTGATATATTAAAATGATAATAATTTGTGTATTCTTGGTGAACAAAAATGTACTATATTGAATTGATTTTACCTATGCCTTACACCTTTTTGATATGGCTACGGAAAATGTAGATTGATATTGTGGTTTACATTCTAGATCTATTGGATTACACTGGACAGAACTTAAGTTGAGGGTGAAGGCTATGAAGGAAGAACCAGAATCATAGAGGAAATTCAGCTATTATTAGCGCCCTTTCTCAGCTATCAGCACCTATTTGTAATAGAGAGAAATCTCACTCTTTTTCCAGTCTCCTCTTGGTAATTCATTGCCAAAATCAGTGGTCAACCTGTTGGCATAGGTGACTGAGAAACAGTGCTCTTGGGAAACAGGCAGAAGTGAGGAAAGGTGAGGGGGGAGAGCAAAAACCAAACACATAAATGAATGAGACATATGGGTGGGACTCTTCCCACCTTCAAGTCAATACCTCTATTTATACATACGGAGAAAACAGATACAGCAAGTAACTGCCAGGTATTGTGTATCACATAGCTTGGAAGTAGAGAAGTCAGGAGAATTTGTACCCATCCAGGTATCCTGTCTTTGAAGACTATGGGTTTTAACTGCTTTTTAACGTATATGATTCATTTTCCTGTGTGTATGTTTGTGCCCCCATGTACATGCAGTGCCTGTGAAGGCGAGAAGAGGGCATTGAATTCCTGCAATTAGAGTAACAGATGGTTATGAGCCACCATATGGGCTCTGGGAATCGAACCTAGCTCTTTTTGAAGAGCATCCAGTGCTTCAATCTGCTGAGTAGCCTCTCCAGCACTGAAGATGATGTTTTTAATCACTGTTTCTACTGTCTCTTTGTCTTCCTAGTTTCACCTTCTGACCTCTTGGTTAAACTCTTCTCCATCACCTTCCACTCAGCTATTGCCCTGGGGTGGCAGTAGCCCTCACTATCCCGGGAAATGATGCTTTGTTTCTATGAAGACATATTCTGTGCGAGGTTACCCTCCAATCTAACCCAACCTTGTCTTTCTGTTTTCTCTAGCTACAGTCCACGTAGTGTGTCCAATGCTTAACACTTCCTGTTTCCGATTGACCCAGATCACTGCTCAGAAATTGATGAAAGGACAGGCTAAAAGCAAAGCGTTACACCAGCCGACACAACATGGCTTTGGAATGAAGCTGACACAGTGACTACTAAACCTTTCTTTTCCCAGGAGAAACATTAGCACAGCCTCATCCAAAATCTCTCAGTGGAAGAAGATCCAAGTATGTTCATGTCCTCATCACTATTTAATGGTCCTGCTAGGACCAAACAAGTCTCTGCTGTGGAAAGACGTTAGTCTTTTAAGCGGGGCCAGTCCTTAATAACCTGCTTCCAGGAATGCTGGGGAATGGTCTGCACTCAAGGGTGCTCCGGGAGACTAGCAGCAGGCTCTAATCACCCTGGTTAGGACATCATCTTTGCTTAGTCTTTTCAGAGCCCCTGAAAGCTCAATGTTTGGAGTAAGTTTTGCAGAACAGAGACGGGATTGCTAATTATTTCTTGGACCTTCTCTTCCCCGGGACAATAGGTCAGGCTGGATGTGTATTGAGTGATGGGGAAGAAGGGGGAAGTGGGCCGCAATGGCTTCAGGATAGCCTGTGGGTCACAAGGTCAGGTTTCAAAAAGTTATTGTACAGACCACTGTTGGTAGCTCTGCTTATTAGAGAGAATTAGATCCTTTGTGTTGATTGTAAAAGCGAGAAAGTCCCAGCCAGACTCTGGCTTAAGTAAAACTTTTATTGCTGTCAGTCACATGACCCCTCTAGCTTGAGCCCTCTGTGGGAGTCCTTCTTGAAAGGCCAACTACCTTGCCTCATTCCCAGAGCTGTCTAGGCAGACCCAAAACACTTCAGAGAGCAGAGAAACCCCTGCCATGGCTATACAGGTGGTTTCCATGAGATGACATGTTTAGACAGTTCTGAAACCTGTGGGTTGCAGGAATTCTTCAATCTCATCATCCATGATAATAATTACTCACTTGCTGCGTGCTTTCCCTATATATACATACATACATACATATATATATATATATATATATATATATATATAT
>LOJH01026121.1:2465-18510 GCA_001685095.1 Ellobius talpinus
GCCTCTGCCTCCTGAGTGCTGGGATTAAAGGTGTGTGCCACCACCGCCTGGCTGCAAGTCATTTTTATAAGGGCGGAAGACAGAAGCAATCAAATGCCCAGTTAAATGAAAACCCAAACTGTAGTAAAGTAATGTAATAAAGTATACAGTCTCTTTTAAAAGGTAAATAAATTAGGGCCAAGGACAGGTGATAAACAGTTTGGTGTATGACCTTGGGAATTGTCTGCCTCCAAATTGGGGTGATGCCAGCAACCCAAAGAGTGGTATATGCAAGTCTAGCGTGAGAAGAATGTCAGCGTGGCTGACAACTGCCCGTTTACTCAGAGTCCACACCTCCCACCCATCAAACTTTTTTCTTTCTGTCTGTCTATCATCTATTTTGCGGTTCTAAGGCTCCAGCAAAATTAGTACAAACCTGAGTTTGGAGCGCCACCTAGTTTTAGAACAACAGACGCGACTACGTGCTCAGATAAGCATAGACCAAAACCAGGCTCTGGGAAATTTATGTAGACTCTGTCTGCCCTTATTCTATTATTGTTATCACATTGTGTGTGTGTGTGTGTGTGTTCACGTGCCTACAACAACACAGAGTTCTCTCCTTCCTCAGGTCATTAGGCTTGGTATATAATCACCTTTTAGTTGAGCCATTTTGCAGCCCCCCTTCTTCTTACCAATTTCTACTTCTCCATAAATACTCTCTAACCATGAAAATTATGGCTTGATTGCTTGACTGTAGTCTAGATTGTAGAGCATCTAAACAGTGATTTGCACTCGAGTGTTGGTAAGAATGGAGGGAAATTTGGAACCATGCAGTATGAGTAGAAATGTAAAATGGAATCATTTACATCACAAAACATTTATATTTAGTGTGTGTGGGAAAATGTTTGCTAACTCCTCAAAAATGTAAGCATAAACTGAGCAGTGGTAGTGCACACCTTTAATCCCAGCACTTGGGAGGCAGAGAGAGGCAGGTGGATCTCAGAGTTCGATCCCAGCCTGACCTACAGAGAGAGTTCTGGGACAGCCAGGGCAACACAGAGAAACCCTGCCTCGAACACACACACACACACACACACACACACACACACACGAGCCTAGAATCTCCATATGACCCCCCCGTCCCACTCCTAGCTACACACTCCAGAGCATGTCACAAATGCTGTGGGAAGTCACAAAGCAACTTGCAGAACCAGGCTCCTTGACATCTGAAGCTCCTGAGCCATCCCTCAGAACTCAGGTCTCTCCCATTTCCCCTTGGATCTCCCATCCCAGTGCTGAAGGAGGCTTTGTACCAAGCTCCATACCTGCCTGAAGTTCAGACCCACCCAGGAGGAAGCAGTTACCACCACCCTTCCCCTGACCTTCTGTTACCTACACCTGCATCAGAAGAAAGACTGAAGTTTGCCAGCACACCTGGAAACCCCCAGGCCCAGTCTTATCCTCCAGTTTGCTCTCAGAATCATTCACACACCATTGTCCATTCCGCTGAACAAACAGACTTTGTCCCAGGCCCTCACATGTTCTCCAAGTCTTAAAAATCATGTACCGTCCTCCTGACATGCCCTACCTCTCTGTCCCCTATAAAAAGATGGGTATGTAAACTTGTGGGTGCTTTGACTAAGGAGCTAAAACACACACCTGGAATAATTCTCATTTAGTCAATCTTTGCAGATTATAAATCTGTTTGATGTATGTTAGTGCTCTATTTGCATGTATACCTGCATGACAGAAGAGAGCATCATGTAAGTCTCCATGTGGTTACCAGGAATTGAACTCAGGGCCTCTGGAAGAGCAACAGCCAGTGCTCTGAGTAATTTCTCTAGTGCCTGTTTGTTTTGGATATGGATTCTCTCTACATAGCTCTGGCTGCCCTGGAACTTACCATGTAGACAAGATGGGCCTCTAACTCACAGAGATCCACCCCACCTGCCTTTGCCTCCCAAGTGCTGGGATAAAAGGGGCACACCACCAGACCCCAATAGATTATGAATCTGAATGTCTTGTATCCTACAGTCTTTGTCAGTTTATCCTGGGGTAATTCCAGTATTTGGGAAGATGAAGTAGGAGGCTCAATCACAAGTTCAGGGTCAGCCTGGGTGAGCTCCTGTCTCAAAACCAAACATAACAGAAAGCAAACAAAGGAATCAGCAATAGCAACAAAACAAAAAGCCACAGGAAAATCAAGTCCAATGAAACACTGATTTGAAAAGCTGATTTTTTTAAACTCTCTATACAGGAACAGCCCTTGAAAATGTGTGATCCGGCAGTCAAGGCTTTTCCTCTAGGAAAAATCAAGCCTGGCAATGTGTTAGGAATAATCTTTTTTTTTATTTTTTTATTTTTAAGGCATTTGAAGTCAGTGCCTCATAGCCAGCTATAGCTACCACCACTTCTCTGTCTCTAGGATGCCCTTGGCCTAGAAAGAATTGCTCCCTGTGACATAATACACACACACACACACACACACACACACACACTTTATTGGTAACTACCTAGTTTCCTGGCACACAGCTCCTACAATGCTAGGAATCCCCATTTTGTGCACATCCTTTCATATGCTATTGAGATGATGGGTACAGCTCCTGGGTAGCCTCAGTGTGATGGGCAGGTTACCAGGGAACCAGTCCTGTAATTAGAAGCTTGGAAATTTCAACTCTGTTCCCCACCCAACTTGGAGAGCTGAGAAGAGTTGGAGGTTCAGTGAATAATAGTTTATCCTGCCTGGCCAGGAGGTGGTGGCACACTCCTTTAACCTTAGCAATCAGGAGGCAGAGGCAGGAAGATCTCTGTGTTCAAGGCTAATATGGTCCACATAGTGAGTTCCAGGACAACCAGGGCTACACAGATAAACCCTCTCTCAAACAAACAAATAAACAAATAAACAAAAATAGTCAATCATGTATATATGATGAAGCTTCCATGTACATTTCAAAGCTGGGAAGTCCTGAGTGCTTCTGGATTGGTGTCCGTGTGGAGGTAGAGGGAGTCTGACTTGCCCAGAGAAGGCAGTGAAGCAAACCAATTTTCTTTATCTTTTTTATTTATTATTATTATTATGAGTTTTTTTGGTTTTGGTTTTTTGGGACAGGGTTTCTCTGTGTAGCCTTAGCTATCCTGGAACTAGCTCTGTAGACCAGGCTGGCCTCGAACTCACAAAGATCCTCCTGACTCTGTCTTCTGGGTGCTGGGATTAAAGGCGTGTGCCACCACTGCCCAGCTAAACAAGCCCATTTTTCACATGCTTTTTTGCTATGTATGCCTTCCATCTGGCTGGTCTGTAGCCTTTCTTAATAAACCAGTAATCCAGAAGGCTAGTCTCAACCTCATGGTAATCCTCTATCAGTCTTGGACTTGCCAGACCCCAGACAGTAAGCTGAATAGATGTCTCTTTGTTACAAACTACCCAGCCTGAAGTATCCTGACATACCAGTGATGTGGGATGTCCTTCTGTATGTGTGTTGCTTTTATTGGTTGATGAATAAAACTGTTTTGGCCAATGGCTTAGCAAGTAAAGCCAAGTGGGAAATCTAAACAGAGATATAGAGAGAGGAGGCAGAGTCAGAAAGACACCATGTAGCTGCCCAAGGAGACAGACATGGGCACCTTACCGGGAGGCCACAGCTTTGTGATACATAGATTAATAGAAATGGGTCAATTTAAGATGTAAGAGTTAGTTAATTTGAAGTCTGAGCTAATAGGCCAAACAATATTGTAATTAATATAGTTTCTGTGTGATTATTCAGGTCTGGGTGGCCAGGAAACAAATAAATAGTCTCCGTTTACACACCAGCAAAGGGGACTGAGGCAGGGTCTTTGATGGGACAGGAGGTGTTGGTTTTCTCCTTCTACCATGTGAGTTCTAGGTACCAATTCAGATTGTCAAGCTTGGCAGCAAGCACCTTTACCCTCTGAGTCATCTCGAGACAGGATTTCTCGGTGTAGCCCTAGCTGTCCTGGAACTTGCTGTGTAGACCACACTGTTCTCAAACTCACAGGATCTGCCTGCCTCTGCTTCCCAAATGCTGGGATTAAGGGCATGTGCCATCACTGCCTGTCACTGTCCCCTTTTATATTCTTTTCTAATCTTGGCTTTTGAATCAATGATCTAGCTTCCTGGAGGAATTCCAAACTGATCCAAGTATCCTAGCCCCCATGGAGCATGCCTGAACCTGGCTCTGTGACCCATTGTTTCTTGTGACTTGGCGTCTGTGTCCCCTCCTCCTTGAGTCCTTGGGGAATCCAGACACACTCCTCTCACAGAGCCACGTGGGGTCCAGGTGGCCCCAGTGACCATATTTGACTGAATCACAGGCCGTGGCAATCGCTCTGTAGATTCAGCCTGGATGTCACCCTTTCCTTCCCTTCCTTCTGTGCCAGCCCTGCCAGCTCCTTGCAAGTAATTTGCATCATGGGACAGCAGGAGGCTTTTAGGGACAACTCCTTCAAGCTATGGCCTCTCGAGCTCTCTCCCAGCTGCTCCTGGCCATGACTCTTCCCCTGCTGGAGCTGGAGTCAGCATCTGTCCCCACAGCCCAGTCAGTAAGTAGTGGGGGTAAGGACCCTGGGGAGATCTGCAGAGACCACAACCGAAGCCTCCGACTGTGAGGGACCACAAGGTGTGGGATGAGAGGACAGGTGGAGGGAAGGAACGAGCTTGTAAGACCCCCAAGAAGCCAGTCTTCCTGTCCAGGGTGAGGGGACACTGCCATGTCTTTATCTGAGTCCCTGCAAAGTCCTGTGGCACCTGCTGCACTTTGGATAAAGGCTCTCTGGCCGTGCCGGCAATTTAAAGTAGAATGAGAGGAAGATCTTTGCAGGTTGGAAGCGTATTGGCATAGAGGATGGGAGAAAGTCTGGGAGGAAGTGGTAGAGCCTCAACTTGTGTCACGTAATCTGTTTTCTCAAAGGAAGGTAGCAATATCATGATCTACTTATCTACATCTCCTATCTCCAAATCTACTGCAACCCCCAGATCTTAATCCCATCTGTAGCTTTCTCTGAGTTTTATCTATACCCTATCCTTATCTACATCTGTTTATTTTATATCCATATCTATGGATCCACCAAGTTTTATTTGTTTTTATTTTATATGTAAGTCTGCTTTGCTGCCCAGGCTAGTCTTGAACTATTGAGCTTAAGTGATGCTCCTGCTTCATTATCTTAAGTGCTGGGATTGCAGGCAGGAGCCACCACACCTAGTTTCCTTCTGGTTTTATTATTTATATTTTGGGGGTTGTGGTATTTGATTTTTGAGATAAAGGTTCACTCTGGCCTGGAACACACTCTGTAGCCCAGGCTGACCTTGAAGTTGCTGCAAGTCTTCCTGCTTTAGCCTTCTAGGTGCTAGGATTGCATGTGTGTGTTGCCATCTGGTTTTAGAGATGCATGCACATGAGATTTTGAAAGGAAAGAGTGGGTTAAATTGCAGGCCCCTTGCCTCCCTGTCAGAGCTCTGGACCCAGCCATTTCAATTAGCCTAGAGGCCCAGGGAGAGGTAAATTCAGGAAGGAGCTAAGCAAATCATGTTGACTCCCAGGGTGTGCCTGGTTCCTGGTTTCTGATGGGACTGCTGGCCCTGTGAGGGTCCCTGGTAAAGTGTCTTTATCCTCCCTCTTCTGAGTGGCTTTTCTCCATCCAGATATTTACATTTGTCCTCAACCCAAAAAAGATCTTCTAAGAGGACCAAGTCACACCAGAGTAGCCTGGCTGTTCCTGAGGCGCCCTGGGAGGAACTTGGGACCAGCCTCTCCTCAGATCTCTTTCCTCTTGTCTCTTTCCAGGAACTCAAACCATCTGGAGGGAAATCTGGGCAGCAACTGGACCAAAACAATGGAGTAGGGGGTGAGTGGAGGGGCCTGGTGGAGATGGGCAAGGATGAGGAAAGGAACAGGAGGGGGCACAACAAGGTGGGCATGGCGAGGACAGGCTCTGGGAGGGCCAGATAGTCCTACACCAGCTCCTAAGGAGGGAGGCCTGGGGAGGCATGTGCCCCTTTGCAAGGATGGCATGGAGCCGCGGACCAGAATGCATCTCTGCTAAGGCAGGAGCTGGAGTCTAGGCTGGCTCTGGGAGATGACATCAGCTTGTGTCCCCAGAAATGGCCAGCTGAGTTTGTAAAGGCAAAGGGGACTCACTTGGGGCCTCACTGCCTCTTCTCTGCTGTCCCCTTTGCTCCTATAGAATCAGTACTGCTCTCCAGTTATGTACAGCTGGAATTTTCAAACAGACCTTGGCCACAGGAACTCCCTGAGAACTTGTCCCTTCTTACTGCTTCAAGATCCCTTCCCCCAAGAACGCTTACTGCCCTCAGCCTAACAACAGGTAGCAGTTGCATGGCAAAGGGGCTCGTGGGAAGGATACACAGCCTCCCAACTCTCTAGCTAGCCAGCTTGCCCAAGATGCAGCGAGCTCTCCCTAGCTCCCTCTCCCTGAGGGCTGCAGCTGGGTCCATTCTCCCTGGCCCAGCTCCTTCCTCACCTCCTTACCCGACAGCCCTCCCTTCCAGTTCATGTCTCAGTGTTCTAACTTGAGCAGAGGGTACAAGAGGCAGACAGAGTGTGGGGAACTTTGTCGGGTGTCCCTGTCCAGCGTGTCCCGCTGCTCTGAGTCCTGGGTGCAAAGGAAGTCCTCTTGGGTGGCTGGGTGGGTGGAACTGATCTCCTGGGACCTCAAGATTAGTGTCAGGCACCCTGAGACCTCAGTTGCTGGTCCTACAGCCTCACTTTCTCAGCCTGCCTGTCTCTCTCTGTCACAGAATGTTGTGTCAAACACAACAGGACTAGGTTCTGCACTTGCCACTCTGGCTACCGATGGAACGCTACACTCTGCTCCCTCTATCCTACCTGCCTTGGCCACAGACCGGAAATCAGTTCCTGTGTGTGTCTTAGCTTCCACCGTGCTGCCCTTGGCTACTGCCAGTTGCTGCCACCTGGTAAGAAGGGTGGGACCTTGGAAACTAGTATCCCCAAGTGAAAAGAAACACTTCCTGGGTTGTTGGGATTGTTTGTTTGTTTGTTTTTGCTTTTTCTTTGGGCCCGTGTTTCTGGCAGCTGGTCCAAGCCCAGTTACTCCTCTGGCTGGAAAAAGAAAAGAAAAAAAGAAAGGCCAGCTGTCACAGAAAGACACTAGACCTGAGCTTGGGACTTGAAAAACTGAGACTAAAGAAGCTGGCTCTGAAGGCACATGGAAAAAGGTTGGGGGGGTGCAGGGGGACCTTATCTGAAGGAGCTTCAGCAGCCCCAAGTCCCTGGAAAATGGAAGTCCTAAGTCAGAGAGCTTGCCCCTTTAGCTCTCAGTGGGAGACTCTACAAGGCCAAGGTGTAGCAGGCGCCTTCAGACACTCTTGCAAGGCCAAGAATGAAGTTCTGCGAAGTTATGCAGTGAATGGTGTGGAGAGGCAGGCTTCAGGAGGAGAGGAAGAGGAATTGCTAGCTGAGGCCCTTTCTCAAGCCCCTGTTTCTTACTATCCTGCAGTTCCTGCAAACCTGACCCTGGACTCTCAGCTGCAAATGCCAAGGGACACCCTGAACCTCATTCTCCTCAAGACAGAGGAGGCTGACAACCTGAGGTGGTACTTGAGGAACCCAGAGGACCCCAAACTCATCTTCCTACGGCCAGGGGCAAAAGTGACCCAGATGTCCAGTCAGGGCCAGGCGGGCCTCAGCGTCACCCACTTAACCCGTCACTGGACAGGTAGCCCTCGACTATCTCTTCGCTCTCCTTTTCTCCCACAGGTTTTTGAGATAGTCTCACTCATGTAGCCCAGGCTGGCCTCAAACTCACAGCAATCCTCTTGCCTCAGCCTCCTGAGCATTGAGGGTACAAGGCATGCGCCACCCACTTCTTTTCCTGCTTCTCTTCGCCTTTCCCTCTCGCGCCTCCTTCCCCTTTTTCCTCTTCTCCCCACTCACCTCTTCTGAACCATTTCCATCTCCGCATTTGTTGGGGAAGCAAATGCAGAGACTCATCATAGTGTGGAAAATTCCGTACGACAGCCAGCTGTTTGCACTGTAGTCTGGGGTCCCTAAGACCCTTTCTTAGAGTCACAAAAACTCAACGTTGCCTTGATGCATGAAGATGTAAAAACACAAACAAAAGGAGGGGATGTGTGTGAGTTCGAGGCCAGCCTGGTTTACAAGAGCTAGTTGTAGGACAGGCTCCAAAGCTATAGAGAAACCCTGTCTTGGAAAACAAAACAAAACAAAAAAAAGAAGTTATTTTATTAAACATCTATAGATCTCTGAAGTGTTTGAAGATGATCTATCTAAACTATATCTCTTCTGACCTTGAAAACATACCTAATATGACTATAAGTTTAATTGTAATAGGTGACTAATTACTAACTTGCATTTCCTTATTATCCTAAATTGTTGGTAATAACTTTAAAGAACTAGAAATTTGCATTATCTTGTTAAATAAGCTGTGTAGGTACAATACCTTGAACAAGATTAGAAATGTATGTACAGTATGTTTTAACAAAATTAAACTCAAATTTGTATCAATATACAAATTTGTTTGCAATATACAAAAGTCCAATCCAATGTAAAATATTTAAAGCTAGTAGTAGATTCAATAATCTACCTTTTTATCTTATCATATCCATATCCTCCTATTTATTCTCTCTGCCTGCAAGCCCCACCTATTTCTCTCTCCTGCCTAGCTATTGACCGTTCAGCTCTTTAGACCAATCAGGTGTTTTATTTAGACAGGCAAAGTAACACAGCTTCATAGAGTTAAAAAATGCAGCATAAAAGAATGCAGCACATCTTTCAACATTAAACAGATGTTCCACAATGTAAACGAATGTAACACGTCCCAAACTAATATTACACAACAGGAGCGAATGTGTAGCAGCGGGCTTTCTTCTCTAAGTTAAAAGGACTGTGTGTAGGCTACTGATGTAGCTCTGGTAGGTAAAGTACTTGCCCAGCAGGCCTGAGGCCATGGGTTCAATTCCCAGCACCTCATAAATCAGGCATGGTGGTGCACACCTATAATCTCAGTGCTCAGAAGGTAGAGGCAGGAAGATACTCAAGATTATCCTTTAATACATAGTGGCTTTGAGGCTGTGTGAAACCTCATATCAATCAAAAAAGGAAAGGGAAAAGAAAAGAACCTAGAAAACATAACATCAAACAACAAAGAGACCCTGCCTCAAAACAGTTGGAAGATAAGTGCCCATACCTGAGATTGTCCTCTGACCTCTACACGTGCCGTGGCACATGCCCACACACACTGCAAATATGCTTGTGCATGTGTGTGCATGCACACAAACACACATGCAAACGCAAGTGCAAAACATTAATCTTAGAGTTACTACTTTTCAGAAAACAAATATTCCTCCTAAAAATTCATAGTATGGGGGCATGTTAAAAACTGAGCCCTCAGCCGGGCAGCGGTGGCACAGGCCTTTAATCCCAGCACTCAGGAGGCAGAGGCAGGCAGATCTCAGTGAGTTTGAGACCAGCCTGGTTTAGAAGAGCTAGTTCCAGGACAGGCTCCACAGAGAAACCCTGTCTCGGGGGGGGGGAACCCCGAGACCTGTTGGTTCCAGCTGAGAAAAGACTGGCGCTTGTCTAGAGTAGTGGATCTCAACCTTCCTAATGCTGTGACCCTGTAGTACAGTTCCTCATGTTGTGGTGACCCCCAAGCATAAAATTATTTTCGTTGCTACTTCGTAACTGTAATTTTGCTCCTGTTACAAATCGTAATATAAATTTCTGTGTTTTCTGATGGTCTTAGGCAACCCCTGTGAAGGGGCCATTCGACTCCTAAAGGGGTCACAACCTTCAGGTTGAGAACCTCTGGTCCAGATACTAAATGGCAGCATAGCCCTGGAAGGGTAGCACTGTGGGGAAGGGACTCACCTTAGAGCTCATCAGCACTAAGATGGACAGGCCAAGAGCCCCTTACACAGATCCCTTTCTCCTTGGGGAGGGAATGTCCTCCATCCTGGGGCCTTCTGGCTGGGAGTTAGCTCCTGGTGCTAGGCAGAGGCGGGGGAGTTTGAGGGCCTGGACTGTGACTTAGCAAGCAGTGGAGAGCTGGCTTCCAGGCAGACCTGGGCGAGCCACCACATGAAGCAGGTCTGTCTCTGCAGGTACGTACGTGAGCATCTTCGAGGCCCAGGGATTCAAGTGGGAACTGGATCAGGTGGTGCAGGTGCCTTTGGAGGAGAAGGAAGTGGTTCTGCTTCCAGACAAGCTGTCCATCTCCTGTGCCACCTCCGCTGGCTTCCAGCTGAGCTGCTGCTTCCCAAGCACAAACTTGGCCTACACTGCTACCTGGAGTCCCGGGGAGGGCAGCAAAGGTAGGAGCCAAGCAAAGATGACATGACTGGTTTCTTCGGGCAGCAAAGGCTATAGTTGAGGATGGGAGTCGGGTGTCCATGCTCAACAATATTTTCACCCCATCAGATAGAACCCCTTCCGTTACACACTCCCACTTGCAGTAAACTCCATGAGGTTAGTTTAATAATATCCTATTTTAAAAAAGGAGGAAACTGGGGGCTGGAGAATTGGCTTATTGGTTAAGAGCATTTGACTGCTCTTTCAGAGGTCCTGAGTTCAATTCCCAGCACCCACATAGTGACTCACAACCACCTGTGATGGGATCTGATTCCTCTTCTGGTGTGCATGAAGACTGAGCACTCATATACATAAAATACATGAATAAATAAATCTTTAAAAAGGGGTGCACTCTTTGCCCCATCCCTGCCAGGTGTAGGGGCAGGCTGGCCCCTGCATTCCTGGAGTGGGGCCTGAGGGAGAAGCGTAAGCCCTTTCTGTACCTCTCTGCTGAGGTGCAGCACTCATCCTGGGCCCTCCATTTTACAAGCCCCTCCCTTAGCCCTGTCTCATGCCATAGCCTCCTGCCCCCATCGTAGCCATCAGGCAGGGACCTTCCTATACTACAGAAGGGCCAGGGATTCCTCACCTAGTGTCTTCTACACTTGACCCCCCCGGCAAGGAACTTGGTCTGGGGAGGGAGGGGAGATGTTTCTCAGCTGATCCCACCCTGACCCAGAGGAAGCTTCTATTTATTTATAAGCTTTTGTTTACACTCTGGAATAACCCCTTCCTCCAGGGGTCTTGGGAAGGGGAACCCAGGGCCTCTGTGACCCCTCCCTTCTTCCCCAACCCCCCATTAGTATTTAACTGCCAAATAAGATTCCTGCAGGCTCCCCCTTTTTTCAGGGGGGTCAGGGTGCTGTCCCCTCCCCTCTGCTTACATCTCCCCTCCCACACCACTGTATTGCATATTACTAGTTTCCTATTTTTTTGCATAACAAAGTGATGGAAACTCCAAAAAAGGGGGAGTCCTGGGGCTATAGAGATGGCTTAGTATTAAAACAAGGACCGGAGATCAGTTGACAGCACTCATGCCAGGCGGCTCAGCACAAGTGACCCCAACTGTAGCGGGTCTGAAGCCCCCTTCCATGGGCACTGTTGCTCTTGCACGCATCCACACATATATGTGCACGTAATTCAAGCTAAAGTGAATCTTTTCTTGTTGTTGTTTGTTTTGTTTTTGTTTTTCAAGACAGGACTTTTCTGTGTAACCGTCCTGGCTGTCCTAGAACTCATTTTGTAAACCAGACTGGCCTCGAACTCCCTGAGATGAGCCTACCTCTTCCTCCGAAGTGCTGGGATTAAAGGCGTGTGTCACCACTGCCCAGCTAAAATGAATCTTTTTAGCCTGAACAAATATTTTAAAATCTATTGAAACTGAGTGCCAGGGCTAGAGACCCAATAGGCTCACGTCAGCGAAACCCACATTTTGTCCCCAGCAGCTGGATGCTGACATACCATTCAGCTCTCCCTCACTGCTTCACCTTCAAAGACCACCCGGAAGTGGCATTTTAGGAACTGCTTAGCTCTCATGTGCCTCAGTCAGGGATGATCCACTTTCCTCTTCTGTCCTCCCTCAGTGTCCTTGCAGAATATGTCGGATTCCCAATGCCTGGTGCTGACCGCTCAGCACTGCCCAGCAGCCGATACCACATACACGTGCACCCTTCACAGTCAGAACCTGGCTTCTGTCACGGCTCCTGTCTCCATCACCATCATCCAGGGTATGTGGGCCTTGGGTCCCAGTCGACTGACCTCTAAGTGGCTTGTCCTTGGAACACAGGGTCTCTTCTTTGTTGTTCCTCTGCCTCGGGCCACCTAGTCAGGTATCAAGGCCTGCCTAGGTTTTGATCAAGACAAAGGCTCTGTCTATATCTTGGCTTCTGAGGCCTCACTGTTCCTTACTCAGATGGAGACACGACCTGCCCCAAGGACTTCTCAGTGGTTGACTGGAATGTCACCAAGGCTGGCTTTGTGGCACAGGCTCCATGTCCTGTGAATAAGAGGGGCGTGGTAAAGAGGCTCTGTGGGTCTGATGGCATCTGGGGACCCGTCCAGAACAGCTGCACAGAGGCAGAGATCCTAAACTTGTGTCTTAAAGCCAAGGTAAAACTGCTACCTCCATGACTCTCTCAATAAACTACACCTGCCCACCCGCCTGCCTGTCTGCCTGTCTACCTGCCTGCCCACCTGCCCTCCTGCCCGCTTATCCGCCTCTGCCTGCCCGCTTATCCACCTCTGCCCGCCTGCCTGCTTATCCACCTCTGCCTGCCTGCCCGCTTATCCACCTCTGCCTGCCCACCCACCTGCCTGCTTGCCCGCCTGCCCGCTTATCTGCCTCTGCCTGCCCGCCTGCCCGGACGCCTTACTGCCTACTTGCCTGCCTGCATTCACTCTCTCCCTCCATACCTCTTCTTCTCCTTCCCTTAGAATTCAGATTCAGGAAACTTTTCTGATGCCAGCTTACCTGTTATTAAATATCAGCATCTCTCATCTGGACCCCTAGCTGACCAAGGGAGGAAGAGTGGGTCCTCCAGGGATGGGAGTGGGGTGGGGTAGGTGGGTGTTTGTTTCAAACCACAGTCCCATCAAGTAGCGTCTGTCCTCGTCCATTCCGTCCATCTGCCTGTGTACTCCCCTCCCCTCTCTGCTTCCTGCTCCTCAGAGGGACCTGGAGGACCCTCTCAGAGGGACAAGGGGGAAGATGTGGCCCTTCCCTGGTAAGGATTTCCCACTGTCTTTTCTATCAGCTGCTGCTGGAAGGCCAGGGAAAGCCCGATGAAGATATTCCATGTATCCTGAGTCAGCTGCAAGAACAGGTGGACGTGGCCAGCACCCCCACTGACTTACAAAAATTGCTGCACACTGTAACCTTACTGGCCAATGTGGTAGCAGAGACAAGAGCAGAGCTTACAGAGAGTGCCCTGAAGGTGAGCCTCATTGGGAGCCAACTGGGAAGGGTGGAGGGGAGGCTCTTCCATTATGAACACTTCTGCCTTTCTGGAATCATGTGGGCAGCCCAACAGGGACTATTGTTGAATCCAGGTGTTGGCTCCTGCTTCCTCTGTTCTTAAAGACCAGTCTCCAAAGCCATGGAGAGTAAAGAAAACCTGGTGCTGGAAGGGGTAGGGAGGCTTGACTTTCAGAGACGTATATGGGTACACGGCATGGGAATAACACATAAACACACACACACACATCATACAACCCAATAGCCACAGAGACACTCAGGCACTGCCAGGCAACCAGGGGGTGGTGGCACACACCTTTAATCCCAGCACTCAGGAGGCAGAGGCAGGTGGATCTCTGTGAGTTCAAGGCCAGCCTGGTTTACTGAGTGAGTTTCAGGACAGCCAAGGCTACACAGAAAAAACCCTGTTTCAAAAAAACAAAAAATAAAAAAAATAAGAAAAAAGGATAACAGGAGGCAATGATACCACACAGCCTTCTGATCAGCCATTAAACTGCAGTGACGGCCACGCAGACCTCATGTGGCTCTCAACTTCAAAATGGTTGCTCCCTGCCCCTGGCTGTCATTCCTAGTTTTGCAGAACTGGACAGGTTATGGAGTTGATGAAGGACCGTTGTAGGACTTGGGTGGTCGGCCCCAAGGGATGCAAGTGGGAGAAGAGGCATTAGGCAGAAATCTAGGTGTGATATGGAGACCATGAACCCAAGAGGCCCCAGGAGCTGCTGACAGGGCCTCATTCCTCTGATCTAGATGGTCTCCTCAACAGACCTGTCCTCCTATAACCTTTTTCTCTCTAGCCCTGGGTCTTGTCATGGAAGACAAGAGGGAAGGGGTGGGGTCTGTAGGTCCTAGGGCCCCTGTAGACTCTGTAAATCGCATATACCTGCTACTGTTGTCACTACAGGATCTCCTGACAACCACAGACAAGATTCTAGACGTGAACTTCAGCTCTTTGTGGACTCTGGCCCAGGCCCAGGCCCCCTCAATGGGCTCAGATTTCCTGAAGGCTGTGGAGACCCTGGTCCACAGCTTGAGCCCACAGCAGCTTCCTTTCTCCTTTAGCTCATCTAATGTGCTACTGCAGAGCCAGCTCCTCAGACACACAGCTCCTCCTGGCTACCAAATGTCCTTCTCTACCCAGCCCCTCCTGCAGGCACAGATCCCATGGTATTCACTGGCCCCACTGGCCCACAATGGAGCTAATGTCAGTATTACTAGCCTAGTGCTGCAAAAGCTGGACCACCGTCTGCCCTCAAGCTATACACAAGGTCTGTGGAACACCTCCTATTCCACTCCTGGACTGATCCTGGTGGTCTCCATCACAGCAGATGGCCAGGCCTTCACACAGGTGGAGCTTATCATGGACTTTGAAGACATGAACGGAGCCCTGTACTGTGTCTTCTGGGACCACAGTCTCTACCAGGGTCAGGGGGGTTGGTCAGATAAAGGGTGCCAGGTACATGCAGCCAACACCAGCAACACCACTCAGTGCATTTGCCAGCATCTCACTGCCTTTTCCATCCTCATGTCCCAACACACCGTCCCAACAGATTCCATCCTGGAACTGCTGAGCCAGGTGGGGGTTGGGGCTTCTATCCTGGCACTGCTGGTGTGTCTGGTTATCTACAGGCTGGTGTGGGGAGCTGTTGTCAGGAACAAAATCGCCTTCTTCCGCCATGCTGCCTTGTATAACATGGTGATCTGCTTGCTGGCCGCAGACACATGCTTCCTGGGAAGTCCGTTCCTTCCTTCAGGGTACCACAGCCTATTCTGCCTGGTCACTGCTTTCTTGTGTCACTTTTTCTACCTGGCCACTTTTTTCTGGATGCTGGCCCAGGCCCTGGTGCTGGCCCACCAACTGCTTTTTGTCTTCCATCAGCTGTCCAAGTACTTGGTTCTCTCCCTGATGGTGATCCTGGGCTACCTGTGCCCACTGGGGTTTGCAGGTATCACCCTGGGCCTCTACTTGCCTCAAAGGAAATACCTGTGGGAGGGGAAATGCTTGCTGAATGGAGATGGAATTAGGCTGCACACCTTCAGTGAGCCAGTGCTGATCATCGTCGGTGTAAATGGACTGGTCCTCGTCATAGCTGTGCTGAAGCTCCTAAGACCTTCACTGTCAGAGGGACCCCCGGTGGAGAAGCGCCAAGCTCTTGTGGGGGTGCTTAAAGCCCTGCTTATTCTCACGCCCATCTTCGGCCTCACCTGGGTACTGGGCGTGGCTGTAGTATTTGATCAAGACTCTATGGTCTCTCACTATATCTTCACCGTTCTCAACAGCCTCCAGGTAAGTAGCAAGTGTGAGGTGGCTAAATGGTGGTCTAATTCACTGCCAATCACCAGGCTCAAGAGTTTTAGAAGGGGATTGAATATAGATCCCAGTTCCTTTGCTGCCTCACTGGATAACTTTGGGCAAATTATATAACCTCTGTGAGCTCTGGTTTTCTTTTTTCTTTCTTTTTTTTAATTGTTTTTATTGAGCTATACATTTTTCTCTGCTCCCCTCCCTTCTTCTCCCCTCTCCTTCTACCTTCTCCCATGGCCCCCATGCTCCCAATTTGCTCAGGAGATCTTGTCTTTTTCTATTTCCCATGTAGATTAGATCCATGTATGTCTCTCTTAGGGTCCTCATTGTTGTCTAGGTTCTCTGGGATTGTGAATTGTAGACTGCTTTTCTTTATGTCTAAAAGCCACTTATGAGTGAGTACATGTGATATTTGTCTTT
>LOJH01026123.1:0-18510 GCA_001685095.1 Ellobius talpinus
ATAAGCTATCCATGTGGGAGCTGGGCGGGACGAAAAGCAGCCCGTGCTCCTATTTACTACAAGAATTCCTCTGTAATGTGTTCAATTCTACATGCTTGATGTTGACGGTCAGAAAATAGATATCTACATTGGCTCCTAAGTAACCAACCCGTCCTTGTTTGTAGGGATGATGGTTTTGTGAGTTCTAGTCCTTTAAAATTGTTTGATTTTGTATTGATTTTACTATTATAAATTTCCTCTTATAATATATTCCATACATAAGTAAGTCATAATTCTATAAATGTTGTAAATAGGAAATAAGTGGCCAGGCAGTGGTGGCACACACCTTTTAAGCCCAGCACTTGGAAGGCAGAGGCAGGTGGATCTTTGTGAGTTCAAGGCCAACCTGGTGTATAGAGTAAGTTCCAGGACAACTGGGGCTATATAGAAAAACCCTGTCAACCCTTTCTCCAAAAACCAAAACCAAAAAAAAAAGGAAAAAGTGTTTGTATGACTCCTCTGGTTCAGTCACTTTCCTAAGGCATTTCATGTGTGTCTCTGCGCTAGCTTTCCGACACTGAAATGTCTGAGATAATAAAGGCAGCAAAGACATATTTCAGTTCATATTTTCTGAGGTTTCAGTCCATGGTTGCTTAGGCCCCAGGGCCACTCAGTGCGTCTTGGTGGGAATACATGGTGGAGGAGACTTGTCCATTTCATGATGGCCAGGAAGGCAAAGAGAGAAATGGATAGGGACTGGGATCCTAACATCTGCTTCAAGGACATCCCCAGTGACCCTACATCCTATCACTAGAGACCTGGAATCTCGTAGTGGTGCCACAGGCCAGAGACCAAGCCTTTGATATGGATGGAATACAGAGACCTTCTGGTGGAGCTATGATAGCAGGAACTTGGTAAATTACAGGAGCTACAAAATTACTTTGTCAAATGAGTTTCCATCAAGGGATGAATGTGTGTGTGTGTGTCATAAATTTTATTGAGACTTGACAAATGTGTACACAAGGAAATGTTTTGTCCCACTATTGAAAATATCGCTTGTTGTCAGTGTTTACAGCACTTGAGAGAACTATTGAGAGGACGGCTCACAAGGCCGTCCCCAGGTTGCATCTGTAAGGTGCCCATTTCTTTACTCCGGTGCTTCCGATCCTCCCTTCCCTCTTGGTGCTCTAGTGACATGCTAGTGGAGCTGCTGCTCTGGGCAGCGCCGCTCACTCCCGCAGTCAGTGCCGAGGTAGCGTCTCTCCTTCCTTGCTGGGTTGCAGACTGAGTTGGAGTCTGAGGACCAGTGGGAAGAGCAGTTCTGAAAGGTACATATTTATCCTTCGTGACCCCAGATGATGGCCTGGGGACTCTTTCTGCCTTCTCTTTACTCCTGGGTTTTCCTCCTGCTGCCCACGAGGGACCGACTGGACCAACCGACCACCATGGCTAGGTTGTTCTCTGTATCAAGCTATTACATGAGGAAGAGCAGATGCGGTGACATGTGCAAAATGATTAGAACAGCACTTTGACTATGGCAACCAATCCCAGGTGTTGGTCGGTGGTAGCTGTAAAACAGCTCCTCATGTTAGCCTTTGCCTTCACACTAGCTGAAGAGGGAAACTCAAATGAGCCTTGCGGATTTTAAGTATGGCTTTATAGAGTTGCTGATTTTTTCATCCTTTAGCTAAGAATTTTATAAGTTAAAAAACTATGTGTACAGAGAAACACAGAGATTGAAGTCATTGGTGCTATAAAATCCTGGCTCACGTGTGTGAGCTTTGTTGGAAGGTGAGCATGCACTTACGATTCTCCTTTCTGGTTTGTCACAGGGGCATAAGGAAATGGTGGCAAGCACTTCCTCCCAACAAGAAGGAGCTATTTAAAGACAGCGTGAAGAAGAATAAATGGAAGTTGCTCCTTGGCCTGAGTGCCTCCGGACTGTTGTTTGTCGTCTTCTATTTCACTCACCTGGAAGTGAGCCCTGTCACAGGAAGGAGCAAACTGCTGTTGCTGGGGAAGGAGCACTTCAGACTTCTATCAGACCTGGAGTACCAAGTGGTAAGTAGCAACAACTGTCCTTAACTAGATTGTATAAGGAGGCACTGAGGCAGGTGGCTTCTTTACATATGGAAGATGCACTGCTTTTAATTTTAGTTTTTGATACAACTTAGTAACTTTTTCCCAGGTCTCATGGCTGAGGAAGGGCTTTGCACAGTGTGCAGTGGGGCTTTCCTCCCACCCGGGGAGCCCCTGCTCTGCTCAAGTCTGAATCTCACTGTCTCCTGCTCAGGAAAACCTCGCTTGATGTTCACTCTGGCTCAAACCCAGCGACTAGATCATGCTGAACTGGGAACTGTGACTTTTTTGGTCGTGCTTAGCAGTGCTAGTTTTCCTTTCCTCTGCTTTGGGGGAGCTTAACATAGTCTGTGTCCATTGGCCTTATTAGGCTAAGCTCCATGGGACCAGCAATGTTGTTGGTTTATTTATTTTGTCTTAGGAACTAACACACCATGCAAAGTAATGCTTAGTTTTTATGTGTCAAATAAATGCTTACTTTTTATGTATTAACTAAGTAAATAGGTTGTGAGAATTTTTATACCTTGAAAGTCAGGTGTTATTCTTCCAAATATCAGTTTTGACTTTTGAAATCTTATTGTATTTTCTGCCATTTTCTTTTCTTCTTAAGACAGTTTTCCCATGAGGCCCAGGTTAGCCACCAACCTGTGACCCTTCTGTCTCAGTCTCCTAAGTGCTGAGGTTGCAGTTGTGTGCCACCGTAATCACTTCTTTTCTGAACGCTCAGTAAAGGTGTGACTCAGAAGTCTTAACTCTTTGATATATGTAATAACTTTAGTAATAATGACACATTTTGTACTTTGTGCTCTCATGTGTCCTCAAGGATGAAGACCATCCTTGCATTCCAGTATATACCACTTACAGGGATGTGCTGAATGCCATTGGTTGAATAGGTGATGGCTCCAGGGTGCTCAGGTCTTCATGTCTGTTTACTGCAAATGAATACATGAGCCTGTCAAAGGAAAGTTATCATTGATACTGTCTTAGGGTTTCTATTGCTGTGAAGAGATACCATGACCACAGCACTCTTATTAAAAAAAACCAACCATTTAATTGAAGTGGTAACTTACAGTTTCAGAGGTTTAGTCCATTATCTTTAGGACAGGGAGCATGGAGGCTGGGAGTATTGCAGCTTGCAAGCAGACATGGTGCTGGGGAATTCTACATCTTAATCCAAAGGCAACAGGAAATGAACTGAGACACTGGGCATGGCTTGAGCATATATGAGTCCTCAAAGTCCACCTCCACAGTAACAGGCTTCCTCTAACAAGGCCATACCTACTCCAACAAGCCACACCTCCTAATAGTGCCACTCCCTTTGGGAACCATTTTCTTTTAAACACCACAGATAGTAATGACTTTTTACTATAAAGATTGTTCTTAGTTAAGATAATGACAGTGTCTTAGAAGAATACATACAACAGAAATTCAAAGTATCTTTTAAAATTTAGTCTTAATAGGAAGATAGGTTGAGAAAAATACTATAGAAAGATTGGAACAAATCTTGTTTGAAATTGTATATCTTCTACTATTCAGATAGCTTAAAAATGAGAATAGATAAATATATGAATGGATTTGTTTATATGTATATACTATGTGTATACATATAGCTCTGTATATATGTATAAGTGTGTTCATGTGATTAGACATTTTTATTGTTTTATCTATTGGTCTGTGAATCCAAACATTTTATAGAGCTATTATAACATTTCATAATTTCATAGTGTGTAAACTAGTGTGTTGTCAGCTTGACACAAACTAGAATCATCTGAGAGACAAAGGAGCCTCTGTTGAGAAAATGCCTGCACAAGAGTGGCCCATAGGCAAGCCTGTGGTCCATTGTCTTGACTAATGATTGATGTGGGAGGGCCCAGCTCACTGTAAGCAGTGCCATCCTTGGGTAGGTGGTTCTGGGGTGTGTAAGAAAACAAACTAAGGCAGCTATGAGGAGACACCAGTAAACAACATTCCCCCAGGGCTTCTGCTTCAGTTCCTGCCGTGCCTTTCTTTGGTGATGGAGTGTGGCCTGAGAGTGCAAGACGAAATAAACCCTCTCCTCCCCAAGTGGCTTGTCGTGGTGTTTATCACAGCAGTAGGCAGCAAACTCAGATTCTTTTAGAAGGATTAATAGAGGACTTTTAAAATTTGTTTACACTGTGGATTATTCTTTAAAAATGGTAATTGATGTAGTCTTTTAAGTCCATATTCCATTAAGTCTTATATTTTAGTGCATCTTGAAAAAGATTATCAGCCTGGCGGTGGTGGCACATGCTTTTAATTCCAGCACTCGGGAGGCAGAGGCAGACAGATCTCTGTGAGTTCGAGGTTAGTCTGGTTTACAAGAGCTAGTTCCCGGACAGCTAGGACTGTTACACAGAGAAACCATGTCTTGAAAAGCCAAAAGAAAAAAAAAAGAAGAAAAAGAAAAATGTTATCAACTTGATTTATATATTAAACTATGCATTTTATGAAAATTAAATATTTGTAGAATAGCCTTAATTTTTCTCAATATATATGATAGAATCTCTCAGAAAAAAGCTTCAGAAAAAAATGTTCTCCTATATAAGATGGCTATGGGTTTCTTGTATCCCAGGCTGGCCTTGAACTTCCTCTGCAGCAGACAATGGATGACCTTCTAACCATCCTTGTTCCACCTCTCCAGTGTTCAGAGTACAAGGCTGTGTATACACACTGGATTTATGCTGAGTGAGGCTTGAGCTCAGGCTTTGCATACGCCATTAGAGTGATCACTCTGTCAGCTGAGCTACATATGAAGTTTTTCATGTGAATCCTTTAGTATCTAGGCAGTTTTGTTTCCTGGAATTCTTAGGAAGGTAGAAATATATAAGCATTTTGCTTGCATATAGATTAATAGAAAAGAAGAATAAAATTTGAATTGAATTATGTTATATAAAAAATCTTAAAATTTATTCCTTTGTGAGACACTATACTGCTTTTACATGAATAATTCAAATTTCAGAAATGTGAGCATTTAATATATGTAAATTTTTGCACAATTCAAAATTAAAATGCCCAACACTAGTCAAATGAAGCACTTTTTATGAAGCAGCATAAGCATTTTGTAGCGCAAAAACTCTTAAACAATACTTTTTGAAAAATCTTCTAGTGGATGGAAGAATTTAAAGACGCTATGTTGCCCGAGAGAGACCCCCGCTACCTGACTGTCAAAGAAGTGGTGTATCATCTGACTCAGTGCAATCAGGATGTCCCAGGGATCTCTGAGATCAACTGGGTGATTCATGTGGTTGATTCCCCAGACGTGAATGCCTTTGTTCTTCCTGTAAGTAAATACTTTAAAATACATTTTTGTTTCTAGCTTTCATGTCTTTAAGTTTTACTGTGGGCTAATTGCTTATATTATTCTTTTTATGTGCAGAACGGGCAAGTGTTTGTTTTCACTGGGCTTTTGAATAGTGTAACTGATACTCACCAGCTCTCCTTCCTTCTGGGCCATGAGATTGCACATGCAGTCCTGGGGCATGCAGTAAGTACCCGAATGTTGTGCAGCTGTTGAATGTTGCTTTGATATTACCAAGCTGTAGCCTTTAAAGAACCCAATCTTTTCAGGATTTCTTTTCTTTTAATGATGGAATGTACTTGCCTTATTCTTTATCTGAAAAAATGTGATTAGCCTATTTTGAGACTTTTACAGTCTTTAGTGTGTGATACTGAGTAATTAGTGTTTCTCTTAAATACTGTTTTTATCACCTGTCTCTTTTGCTAAAAAGTAATTAGTCTCAACCTCTAATTATTTCACATTAAAATTTAAACTTTCATAATTATATAACATACTTATATCTAGTCAGAAGATTAATTGTTGGAAAGTGATACTACTATTTAAGTGGTAAATCAGTTTTATTCTTACTCATTTTCAAAAGATGGCTTGGAATATTGTTGGAAAATGTCTAAATGATATGCAATATGACATGAATGTGGAGCAGTAATGACACCTTCCTGAAACAGTTTACTGAGCTTCATCTAATATGTTCTTTCTCATCCAGAGCTTTAATGACTTATGAGTATGTATCTATCATCCCTGGTTTATATGTTAAGAAACTAACATTTAAAAAGACTAACAGTGGTCACATAGGTCTTTAATAACACACAAAACATATTTTTTGTACTCACTTTTGATTGCTACTTATTAAAAATGTGAATGGATATTTTGTACATATAAATAGAGATAAATATATTTTATTTTCTAATTGGAACATGCAGTTAATGTTTGTGAGAGGATTACAATATGCTAAATCGTAAGTGCAAATATTTTTAACTTCAAATGGAAATTATAATGTTTTTTAATCTTTCCCAAAGTCATTTAAAATTCTACCTATTCTTTAGTGGAATAATTAGGCGAGCTGGGCCAAAGTTGTTCTTTTTTGAAGCATTCATGATTTCTTTTGGGCTACAGGAAAATATTTAAAGAATATTTTCCCTAAATATTTACAAGAATAAATCTAAGCAATAGAAATAGTATCATTATAGTGTATTCTAACATCTCTCAAATAATGATGTCTTCATATATCAGTGATGCATTAATGAATGAGACATAAACTTTCTCTTGGGTTAGTTCGACAAAGTGTAAGCTCAAATTTGATTTCTCCACTTCTCTTCCTGTGTCTTCCATCTGTCTGTTGTGTGTATGTGTGTGATCTATTTGTTCCTGTTGCCTGTATCTGTGTGTGTATGTTTGAATCTGTGCCTGTGCCTCTGATTATGTCTGTCTGTGACACCGAACTTTGGTCTGTGTTTATTGGACAACACAGAGAGTTTGGTAATCTTTAAGCAGAAATCTTTAATGGTTTTACAAGGGAAGAAATGACTTTACTGACCCCATCTGACCCAGAATAGCACCCAGTATTGTACACTGTATCTACAGGTTGTTTAAGGTTGCTTTCAAGATGTGGCTGTTGTAGCTTTAAAAGATGGTACCATTCAGCTGATGTGGCATCCAGTCAGTGCCTGTCAGTGTGGGGTTACCACCACCAGTACAGGATGGCAGTCAGATGAAACAGAAGAGGCAGGGAACAGCCGTGATGGAAAAAAGTTACTGTTTCTTTGACAAAGGTCTCTTATTGACACAACATTTTCTCTTTTGGAAGTCTTAGTTTTGATTAAACCTGGCTTTTATGCTGTTTTCTTTTTTCTATAAATATGCAGTTTTAAAAATGTTTCTATTTTTTAAGACTAATAACAGTTATACTCTTTAATACTCTATAACAAGGGTGTTCTCTTTATAAACACTGTCATATTGACTTCAGTCTTTCATAGTAGAATTCAATAACTGTTTTACAGCTAGCGACTGTTGTGTGATAGTTGTTTTGTGAGGAGAGATTATATTGTGAAGATCATAGTCTGATTTTAGTTTTCAACCATGCTGTGTCCATTCAGGGAGTGACTGGTAGAGAGTCAGCCTGGTAGTGAGTTAACACGCACTAGTGACTGGTGAATAAGCCCATGCATTTAACTTTTACTAGACATTACTGGGCAGAACACACCTTTTATACAAGCCTTTTCTGCTTACTGCTATATGTCCAAAACTCAGAACCCAATTCTCAGTGATAAATACCAAACTTTCACTACAGAAAATTTGTATAAATGTGTCATTTGGTGTTTAGGTTATAAACACCAAAATACCTTTATTTTAATTAAACTTGTGTTCTCTTTCTGAATTTTCTTGTCTTAAGTGTGTTATCTATTATATATACTTAGGCGTTATATAACAATATAAGTGTGATAAACACTTTTATTTGATATGTAGAGTATAGTGTCTATGTTAGAAACCAAAATAGCCTCAGCCTGTGATTTTTTGGTCCTTTTACTAATAGCTATGTGAATTGGAGCAATCATAAAATCTCCATTTCCAGTCCATTATCTATAAAATGGGGATTATCATACCAGAGGAATCATTGTGCTGGTTAATGTAAGAAACTAGTTTATTAATTATCACTTTCTCTGATGATGAATAATTAGCTCAGCAAAAGTGGTAAAATGTTAAAGGCATAAGTGACTCACAAGTGTAAAAGCAAAGGGGACATGTCGGGAGACAGCATGGATACGAAGGGAGAATTTGGGGTCTTTGGCTGGTGAGGTGGCTTGACAAGTAAAAACTCTTGGCCGAAGCCCGATGGCATGAGTTAGATCCCAGGTCCCACGTATGAAAGGAGAGAACTGACCCCTACAAGTTGTCCTCTGACCTCCTTGTTATAAGCAGAAGTTTCCATCCTTCCTCGTCCTACAGCAGAGTTGTTCAGTCCCAAAAAAACACACAGAGACTTTATTAATATATAAACTGTTTGGCATATTAGCTCAGGCTTATTATTAATGAGCTCTTACAACTTAAATTAACCCATAGTTCTTATCTATGTTTTGCCATGTGGCTTGGTACCTTTTATCAGTAAGGCCTTCTCACCTTGCTTCCCCTGTGTCTGGGTGTCCGCTGCAGACTGAGTCTTTCCTCTTCCCAGAATTCTTCTAGTCTGGTCACCCCACCCTTACTTCCTGCCTGGCTACTGGTCTATAAGTGTTTTATTAAAACCTATACAAATGACAAATATTTACAGTGTACAAAAGCATTATATCACAGCACCTTGTCTATTGTACTATGGCATGCCCATGCCCTACACACACACACACACACACACACATACACACACACAAATAAAAACTAAATATAATAAAATAATTAAAAAAAATCAGATCTTTGTTCATGTTGGCCAGTTAAACACACATAATTATTTAGTATGATTAAGTGGTGGCTAGAAAGTATAAATGCGTACTGTCTCCATTTACTAAATACTAATTTATTAAGTGGTTTTCATCATTTTATTATTCTCAGGCAGAAAAGGCTAGCTTGGTTCACTTACTGGATTTCCTTGGTATGATTTTTCTCACAATGATTTGGGCTGTCTCTCCACGAGACAGCTTGGCACTTCTGGGCCAGTGGATACAATCGAAGCTGCAGGAGGTAAGTCTAAGATGACCTGTGGTGAGCATGCAACAGTACCCATGGAAAGCAGTGTGTATCAGAGCTGTGTTAAAGTCTGTCCTGGAGGCAGATATGGACTTTTAGTGCCTGTTTTTCATTTTTAGGTGTTGTTCCTATGTAGTATTTAATTAAGGAATTCTACATCTGTCCAGTGATATATAAGGATTGATTAAAAGAGCTACCGTGGATTTTTTTTTCATAGGTGTTGATATCATAGAGAGAAAACCTAGTCACTGGTCCTTCCCTTATCTCTGGGACAGTGGCATCCTTCCTCCAGAGAGCTCTTTCAAGAAGCCCGAAGTTTTAATAAGCATGGGGCTGGCTGTGGCTTCATATTCTCCATCGGTGCTTATGCAGTTAAACATACACTGCCTAGAATACATGGGCGGGGGGCAGTTTTAGTTGCTTTAGTGCTGATAATAGTAATCTTGTGACTAAGTCCCTCATTGTTCAGAGTGCTGCATTACTGAGGATTGGTCTTGTCATCCTCACAGCTATGCTAACCACATTGAAACAGTGGTTCTCAAATTGAAGAAGAAAGAACAGTTAGGTTCAGATGATAGCTCGCCATGTTTGGAACTTTGTTCTGTCAGTGACCTGCTGGGCTGTCAATGAAGCCCTGCCTCTTAGGTGTAATTTTTCAACTTAATAGTTAAACTGAGAACAGGGATGCCTTTGGTATGGATTCTTTTCTTCTAAATTGAGGCCTCTCGATGACTCTGTTGTCAGTAGATTTTTTTTCTCTGCAGTGCCCCGCTCACCGTGGTTTGGAAGCATAAAGGAACACCGGCAGTGATGCCCTGCGAGCGGGAAATCCCGCATTTCTGGCCACTCACTTACTTACCATGGTGACTGAATGATACACAGGGCTCTGTTAGCTCCGAACTACTGATGTTTTGGTCTGGATTTTTATTGCTGTGGGGCTTGCCCTGCTATTGTGGGTTTTCTAGCATATACAGCCTCTACTCAATAGGCGGCCATGGTTCTTGCTTTCCACAATGTCTCGATGGCTCGGATGATTAAAGACCCTTGTTATTCTTGGAGAGGATCTGTGTTCACTTGGCTTCCAGAACTCATGGTGGTTCACAACCATCTGTAATCAGGGGATTAGATGCCCTCTTGGCCTCCATATGCACCAGGCTTCTGCATGGTATATGTACATGCAGGCAAAACATATATATATATATAATAAAATGAGTATAAAAATAATAATTTAAAAAATGCCGCTGGAAGCCAGCATGGTGGCATGCTCCTATTGTCCCAGCTACTGTGAGGAGCTAAGGCAGGAGGATTGCTTGAGTTCATGTATTTGAGACTATTTAGGTAACAACATCATGACCTTGTTAACTCCAAACATTTACAATGTCCCCAAGAGTCAATAAACAAACAAACAAACAAACAAATCACACTTGAGAGCCACTGCTTTCAATGATTTTGTGTAGTATCTGGCACAAAGTAAGAACTCTGTTAATAGGGATGATTGATTTTATTATTGGTCCATGTAATCTTCTGTGCAAATTGAGGAGTAGGTTATTGTTACTAGCTCCATTTTGCATATTGCCCTATGAGTTCTGTTGAAGCAGTTGCTCCATTGGGTTGGTACACTCAGTGGTGCACACTTGGCTTGTGCACTGAGAGCTGACCCCTGCCTTGCAGTTCTCCAGCTTAAAACCTGTAGCTGAGAGGGAAGGAAGTTCTGGGCCACGCACACATACTGTGAGCAGAGGCTAGGTTGCTTGTATCTGTCACAAGCATGTTGCTGTGTTTGAAAAGTTGCTTCCTGGATTAATAGCTCCTTTGTCAAAAGTCCTGCTTCTTGATCCAGCTCCTACAAAGTTTTAGTGCTTACTGCAAATTAGAATTTAATTGGAAAACATTCTCATAAATACAAGTAATTAGGAAAATTAAAGTTACGGTAACTGTTCATGTTTTTTTATTTAAAAAAAATTAAATCAGAAGAACGTTTTATTTTCCTAACTAATCAATATTTAGAAAAGGAAATGAAGATAATTAATCACAGAAGGGGCTCTCTGTGGTTAATTTTCCCACTGATGTTTTTTGCTAGTGTTATTGGCTCTCATATATCTGTTTTTTTTATGAACTGTGAGATTCATGTTCCTTGGCCCTAGTTAAGTCTGTCCCAGTATGTACTCCTCAGCAGCACTTTCTTCAGCAGTAGAGATTTTATGTGGGAAGTGAAATAAGCTGATGGCAGCAGAGGCTGTCCAGGCGGGCACATCCCTAGCTTCCTTATTTTCCTGTTTAAAGCAGGGAGTCTAATGGAAGAAACAATAGCCTCATTTACATTTTCAATTTTAGAGGACAGACATTTCATGCTAGACTTTCTGTGAAATTAATTTAACATTCATTTTTTAATTCCTTTGATCATGAAATAAATCCACTTAATGAAGTTTTTTTCTGTCCTACTTCTCAGTATGTGTTTGATAGACCATACAGTAGAACACTGGAGGCCGAAGCCGACAAGATTGGACTGCAGCTTGCTGCAAAGGTAAAGCGATCAATAGCTGAAAACACAGTGTCCCTTGCACAGCTGACCAAATGTGTGCTGTCTTGACATTTGGCACAAGCACAGGCCAAACATTAAGTCAAGCACTGTGTTAACCCTTTGTGGTACTCGAGTTTATATTATTATAACAAAATTCTGCAGCTCAAGTATAGTAAAAGGTTTGCTGAGCCCACAGTCAGGGGGCTTGAAGTTTCAGGGGCGTGTTAAATGCCTACGTTGGCTCAGTTCTGGTGAGCGTAGAAGATGGTGTCACATTATGGCAGGATCATGTGCAGAAGCAAGTCGGTTACATCTAGAACCAGAGAAGAGAAAAAGATATGACAATCAAGGTGGCACAGTTCCTTTTCAAGGGCACATCCTCAATGTCATAGGCAGTCTGTAACCCTTTGAAGGGTTTGTCACCCCCCTGGAGCACCTCATTGGGGAAATGCCTTTAGTCACAATGGACCCTTGGGGGTGACTTAGCCCTCATTCCCACCATAGTACTTTCCATAAATCTATAATATTTGAAGGTTGTATCTCTTAAAGTAATGAATGAGTAACTGAAAATATTCAGCTCTCTTCTCCATATGTGACTGTAATTGGCAGGATGTATTAAAAGTTTTAATTTTTATTAGAAAGCATTTTTTTGCAGGCATGAAATTTTTGGTTATAGACATGAAGTATGCAAATTAAAACTTCAAAAACATGTGACTGTATAATGCCTTAGGCCCTTATTGCTATGTTGTGTCTTCTGGAAGGCCAGTGCTGCCTCTCTTCTACACCCCTTGTTGCTGTGACCTAATGGGGGGGTTGAGAAAATAAGACTATGTGAGCATCTACTACTGAGCTGTGTCATGGAGAACAAGCAGGGTCAATGTAGCAGCTGGCTCTCTGCAAGCTCCAGGGGTGGCTCTTGGACCTTACAGGTTTGTGCTATTTCTCTGTTGGGCAGGAGCCCTCATCCCTAATTACTATTTTAATCACCTGTGGTAGCTGAGTTAGCATTGTTAGCAGAACATTTTTAAATGAGTATGAACTACACAGTTTATGTATTAAATTGCAACGTTATTTGGCCCTTTGTTGAGTTTCCATTAGTTATTAATTATTAAAAGTCACTATTATTTAACTTGTCATTGTGAATCTTAATGGATTTGGCTCTGAAAATGATACTACATATTTACAAAAGTAAAAGTGTCCCTTGGCACGTTAAGTAAGAAGGATCAGGCAAGTGTTATCAGGCTCTGTGCAATAAGAGGTTATTGAGTAAGGCTCAAAGCCGGTGTGTATGGGCTCCTAATCTGAGTGCTCTGGTCTCACAAGGTTCCCCTTATGTGCATTTTGTGTTCTGATTAAGAAGCTTTAGTTTGCCTTAGTAAATTGATTCTGTATGAGTTCTAAGAAACCTTATTATATTAGCTCTTTTCTGTCACAAGAAAAAGTGATCAAGGTAATTCCGTTTTCTCCATGGACAGCTAACATCCTCAGCCCCAATTATTGAAAGGTAGATCTGGGGCATGCTGATAAAACACCTGTAATTGTAGTACCTTAGAGGTGGAGGTAGGAGGAGCAGAAGTGCCAGGCTAGCCTGAGCTACATGACACTGCCTGGAAAGGCTGGACAGACAAAAATTGTTATTTTTGTCATAAGAGTTAATTGCCTTTTTGGAGATTTGCTCCCTTGTGACTAGTCATTCATCCTTGGCACACAGTCCCTTTAGGGGGGTTCTGCAGTGTGGACTTGATGTTCTTGGATCTTTGCGTGCTTGTATACATTTTATAATTATATCATTAAATTATATGTCCATAAAAACTTGCCTGGGCATTTGATGGGCTAATTGAGCAGTATCTAACGCACTGAATTTTCCCATCCAAGAATGATATATTTCTCATTTACTTAGCTGTTGTTTAATTATTCTTAATAATGCTCTAAACTTGGTTTTGTATATAGGGATGGCATATATTTTGTCTGATTTATTAAGTGTTTGATATTAAGATATACTATTTAAAAATAAATTTCTTGCCGATTGAAATATAATTGACTTACATAACTGACCTTGTCTCTATCAACCAACCCACCTACCTGTCTGCCTCCCTCCCCTTCCTCCCTTCCTTCCTAATCAGTGTTTCCCCATCTTATTATTAGTTTAACATCCAGATGTCAGCACAAGCTGATGGTGGGCAACTTTGCTTTCCCTGATCCTAGAAGAAGGAAATGTCTGGTTTTTCACATCCATTCTCATGGTTCTTGTAAGCTTCCTTAGAGGTTGTATTAGCTATGTTTCTGTTGCTGTGATAAAACCCCATGACAAAGGTAGCCTATAGAAGGGAGTGTTTATTTGAGCTTCTGGTTTCAGAGGGGTAAGACCCAGTGTGGCAGGGAAGGATGGCGGTGAGTGGCAGGTGTGGCGGCAGGAGCAGGAAGCCAACAGCTCAGATCTCAAGTAGAGCAGGAAGTAGAGAGAGCCAACTGGCAGTACCTCCAGGCTTTCAGTCCTAAAGCCCCAGTGACTTGTGTTCTCCATCAAGGCTGCACCACCCAAACCTCCTTACACAGTGTGTAAATGCCTGAGCCTGTGGGGCTTTCCTCATTCACTTCACCACAGGTAGTGGGGCCGTCCATCAGGTAGAGGGGTCTGCCTTTAGTTCCTCATGGTTTGGGAAATGGTTTTCATTATGAAAGAATATTGTAGCTTGTCACTTAATTTATTGAATTTATTGAGATGGTATGGTTTTTCTTCATTAATTTGTTAATGTGGATTGGCTATATTGATTTTTTTAAGTTAATTTAACCTTTTGTTTTTGAAAATAGGCCTATTTTTTTTATCAGCTTTAGTATTCTATAATAAATGTTTAGAATTGGTTTGCTAGTGTTTTAGTTAGATATTATGTCTGTGTCCGTAGGAGACAGTGGCCTGAAATTTAGATTTTTAGGAATTGTTTCTCTTGAATGTCCCTCTCATTCTCACCTTCATGAAGCTGGCAGATTTCAAGGTGAATCCTTATGGAGTAGGGACTGTCTGTATGCCAGGGTGTTTGGGACTGTCTGTGTGCCAGGCTGTTGGGGACTGTCTGTATGCCAGGGTGTTGGGGACTGTCTGTGTGCCAGGCTGTTGGGGACTGTCTGTGTGCAAGGGTGTTGGGGACTGTCTGTATGCAAGGGTGTTGGGGACTGTCTGTTTGCAAGGGTGCTGGGGACTGTCTGTATGCCAGGGTGTTGGGGACTGTCTGTATGCCAGGGTGTTGGGGACTGTCTGTATGCCAGGCTGTTGGGGACTGTCTGTATGCAAGGCTATGTGTTTACCTGTCAGGTGTTGACTGGCTGTTTATTTTTTGTTTAGTTTGAAAACACATTGTTGTTTTCTCTGTGATTTCTTTTTAGCTCATGGGTTATTTAGAGGATTATTGCCTAGTTTTTGGATCTTTTGTGATTTCGGATTGCCATGTGTTTTTGACTTCTAGTTCACATTCTAGGTGGAGAGCACACTGAGTGAGAAGCATCCTTGGAACTATCTTATTTTCTGTCTCAGTGGGGTGTCCTTGGCAGAGCTTCTGCCCGTGTAGACACGGTGTTCTGTGGATGACTATTTGGTCAAGTTTGTTGACTTGGTTGTTTCAGCTCTCTTATTGTAGAGATTATTACTATTAAGTTGTTTTATTATTTATCATTGTTCACCTTTTTCTTCCCCTTTCTAGTTATTACAGAGCTTTGTAGTCTTTTATTATGATTATAGAGTTTTCTTTATCTCTTTTTAGTTCTGTCAACTGTTTCTTTGCATAGCTTATAATGAGCTATCTTCCTGGTAGATTGATGCTTTTTTATATATCAGTATAACAATAGAACTTGGGGCTGGGTGGTTGGCTCAGTGGTTAATAAGGCTTGCTACTCTGAGTCCAGTCCACTCCTAGCACCCATGCCAGTGGCTCACAGGCACCTGTGACTTCAGCTTGAGGGAATTAGTTACCCCTTTCTGGCATCTGTGGGCATCTGCACTCATGTGCACACACCCCTACACAGACAGACAGACAGACAGACAGACAGACAGACAGACAGACAGGACACTCACACACATAATCAAAAATAATGCTTTAAAATCTGTTTTTAAAGAAAATTACCCTTTATCCCTGGCAATGCTTCTTGCCTAATGTCTGCCTTTTTCTTTATTTTTGTTTTCATCTTCTCGATATTCTTTTGGGTTGTACAAGAGTGTTGTTCTTTGCAGTCTCTTGTTTTCAGTCTTTTTGTGTCTTTATATGTATATCTTATAAATAGTACATTTTTTTCCTTTTAAACTTTGCTTTTCGGGGCAGAGTGCGCACTCTAGTTTGTGTTTCTTTTTCCTTTCCTTTTTACTTTTTCTTTCTTTTCTTTCTGATACAGGGTTTCTCTGTGTAACAGCCTTGGTTGCCCAGGAACTTATTTTGTAGTCCAGGTTGGCCTTGAACTCAGAGATCCACCTGCCTCTGCCTCCTGAGCACTAGGATTAAAGGCGTGCAGCCACTGTGCCCAGCAGGCTTCTATTTCCTGCTTACTGTGGTGTAGAACATGTTTCATGTGTGTCTTTGTCATTCCTGTGTCTTCCTTTATGAATTGTCTGGTCAGATGTTTTGCCTGTTCTTAAACTGTGTTGGCCTTCCTGAATTTACATGCTTTTCAGTGACTTGCCAGAATCAAATCCTTTCTTAGCTATATGTATTGCAAGGATTTTCTATCATTCTGTGGCATCTTTTAATTTTTTAATGGGTTTATTTTGAAGAACAAAGTTTAATGTTTTTGTGAAGTCTATTTTTTTTTACTTTGGGTTTAATTGTTGTTCTAATTTCCTAAGATGGAAGCTCAGATTATTATTTGTAGATTTTCATGTTCTTAAATTAACACAGGCAGTTAAAGCTAAAATTTCTGCTTCTCATTATTTGAATTTGAAACATTTTGATACGTGTTTTCATCATTGTCATTAAGTACAAATGTTTCCTAATATCCTTTGTAATTTTCTTCTTTTATATACAGGTTGTTTTAATTCATTTAATGTCTAGATATTTGGAGTTTGTCTAAATATTTTATCATTGTTTATTTCTAATTTACTTTCTTACAAGTCCGAAAGCCCACTCTGTAGAATCTTAATCTTTGGTTTGCTGTTTTTATGTCAACACGATACAAGCTGGAGTCAGCTGGGAAGAGGGAACTTCAGTTGAGAAAATGCCCCCCAAACATTGGCTTGTAGGGAATTGTATTCTCTAGTGATGTGGGAGGGCCCAGTTTACTGCAGGCAGTGCCGCCCATGGTAGTGGTCCAGGCTGCTATTAGAGTGCAGATGAAGTAAGCCACAAAGAGCAAAGGGTAAGCACTAGCCTTCATTCATGGCCTCTGCATCAGGTCCTGCCTTGAATTGTCGCCCAGCTTTCTTTGGTAATGGACTGTGACCTGAGAATATAAGCTGGGATAAACCCTTCCTCCCTAAGTCACTTTGGTCTTGGTGTTCACACAATAGAAACCTAGCTATAGATGCTTGGTTTTGGGAAGTCCTTGACCTGTCTTGGTGACTGCGCTTTACAGTAACCGAGCAGCTTTCCACAAGCAAGTTTTAGATTGAGTTGGTTTGCTATATCATCCACATTAATATTCTAATCTCCGTTAGAGTGATGTTTTAGCTATGAATGTTGACTTGTCTGGTAGTTTTAGCTTCATGCAATTTGAAGTCTGTTTAAGACACATACATATTTGGGATTCTTTTCTACTTTTGAATTGTTTGATCATTTTGAAGCAAATCCATTTACTTATTTAGTCATTCAGTTATTTAATTGTTTGTTTATTTGTTTGATTCAGGGCACCACTCTGTAGCCCCAGTTGGCCCAGAACTCACAGAGAATTCCCCTACATCCCAAATCTTGGTATTAAAAGCACACACCACCACACCTGGATTCTTTCTTTTCTTTTTATTTTTTATTTCTTCTATTTTTTGTCTCTACTAATTTCTTTTTTAAAATTTGAAGCCACTTTCTGAATGTATTATCACTCACTTAGTTACCTTATTTATTTCTTTGACCTTTGCCTTTGTGAGTTAGATAAGCCTTTTAGATTTGCTTAAACATTATTGATCCTGGTTATATTTAGTTTTGTCACTTTTCTGTTTGTGTTACTGCAAATTTGGGGTTCCTTAGTGGTCACCAGAAGACAAAGAGGAAATTGGGGTCCCCTCTTGTTTTTCCAAGTTGCATTAATACGAGAATTTAAGGATGAACTCAGTGGAAGCTCAAGGACAATTTTGTAAGAGTTTAAAACAAACCAAATACAAACCAGGTCAGGCCAACTGTAGATCCAGAGGAGGGGGCTGGAGAAGAGGAAAGGAAACCACGCTGTCTCACTGGGCACAGAGGCCAGCCCAGGAGAGACAGGTGGGAGGGGTGCTTCTGAGAAAGAGTAAGAAAGCCCAAATGTGGGAGAAGCCTGAGGTGTTAGGAAAAGCGTACTTAGAATAAGAGATAGAAGAAAAGAAATTCTCTTTTCTGAATAGTTCGGGAAAGTGGGTGGACTTGCACAGAGGGTTGTAGCCTGGGCAGCCACTGGGTGAGGGTGAGGATCCTGAGATCAAGAGTTCAGTTTCTCCTTAAAAGACTATTATTCTGCTCTTCTGCTTAGCACAGTGAGCTGACCAGCTTAGGGGTGATCCCTTGACTGAGCTGGGCCAACATGAATGAGGAACTTTTGTCTTAATATTTTAAGTATTGCAGAGGGTAGATTGTTTTTTCGAGTGCTGTTGACTCAAGCCACAGTCAGATTCTAGCAATCTATGTGCTGGCTGTTTTCAACAGTTTTCCTTTAGTGGGGGCATTGCTTTCAACACCTCACTGCTTTCATGAACTTAGGTCTAGCCACTGCATCTTATGCACATGATGGAGGAGGGTCATCTGTCTATGTGTTACTTTCATTGGTTAATAAA
>LOJH01026124.1:4689-18510 GCA_001685095.1 Ellobius talpinus
AGGCAAACAAAAAGAGGGCTGGACTTGTAGCTCAATCGTAGAGTGCCTGCCTAGCTCGCATGATTCCCCAGTATGATAAACGAAAAAGAAAAGAAAAACTAAAACTCTCCACCTGCAGCTGTCTCCTGCTGTGATGGTTTGAAGGAAAATGGTCCCCATAGGGCAACATTGTATTAAGAGGTGTGATTCTGTTGAAGTAAGTGTGATTGTACTGGAGGAAGTGTGTCACCAAGGGTGAGTGGACTTCAAATGCTCAGATCAAGCCAGACCCAGTGGCTTACTCTCTTTTCCTCTCAGCTACTCTCCAGGACTATGTCTGCTTGCACACCCCCGTGCTTCCCACCATGATGATAATGGACTTAACCTCTGAACTGTGAGCCAGCTCCAGTTAAATGCTTTTCTTTATAAGAGTGGCTGTGGTCATGGTGTCTCTTCATAGCAATAGAACACTGAATAAGACTCTTGCCGTGCCACTGGCCTTCTCCTGAAGAGTAACTAACCACCTCCCTCCAAGTTCCTAAGAGGGGCTTACGTGGGAGTTGCTTCCAGTCTGGAATCTACTCTTTTATTCCCAATGGAGAATAAGAAACTGGTGAGTTCAAAGGGCTCCCCAGGGTAGCTTCTATGTAATCTGAATACTAGACATCTGGTCTTTTGGAAAAGGCATCAGGAAAAACACTCATGAATCTCTATGGAAAAGACCTCAGGGAACTGTGAGAAACAAACCTAGCCAAAGGACTTCATTTTAACCTTGCACCGTGCTACTCAATGAAAATGGTACTTGTAGCCAAATATCAGGTGTGTGCTATTTAAAGAATCCTGTCTGGGCAGTGGTGGTAAATGCACTTGGGAGGCAGAGGCAGGCAGAGCTCTGTGAGTTCAAGGCCAGCTTGCTCTACAAGAGCTAGCTCCAGGACAGGCTCCAAAGCTACAGAGAAAACCTGTCTCAAAAAAACAAAACAAAAAAGAAAGAGAGAAAGAGCGAGAGAAAGAAAAGAAAAAGAAACAAAAAAAGAATCCTTACCCTGAATGTTGTGGGAGTTCACGGTTGCTAAGTTTCAGAAGCAGGCTGCCTCTGCTATAGCTGTGGACAGCCACTGATTGTAGAAATAGGTAGTTTCCAACAAGACGTAACAAAACACGCGTTCTGATCTTCCGTAGTCACCCTACGACCAACATGTCCATTTTTAATTGTGGCCACCTCTATTACCTGATTCAGTAACCCTTCTCTCCCTCTGTCATTCTGAACCAATATGGTCTTTTGCTGCTCAGGGGGAAGAAAGCTAATTTCTTTGTAATCTTTTTTTATATATATAGACCATAAATGCTGTTTTGAATTTAATTGATTGCTCACAAAGCTTAATAACTCTTAGGAGAAAGAGCATTCCAAAAATAAATTTTCTTTCCATATCCCACTGATGCTTAAGGATCTGTTGCATAATTAATTCCAGACATCAGTCTTTTAGTTTTTAAAATTACATTTACTTACTGTATGTGTGTGCAAGTGTCCAGTCACAAATGAGGATATATGAAAGTACCTACACACATACACACACACACTCACACACAGAGATGTCATGCTGTGTGTGTACAAATCAGAGGACATCCTGACGGACTTTGTTCTGTCCTTCTACAATGTGGGTCTCAGGGATTAGACTCAGGTCCTCAGACTTAGCTATAAGCATCTTCACCAACTGAGCTGTATAAGCAGCCACAGACATCATACACAGACTTCACATCAACAACATCCCATTCTGCCAAGGTCTTTACAACGCATCGGAAAACCGAATCTGCGGAAATGTGAACCAAAAAATCCATCTTCTACTGGGGAAAACAAAAGTCATTTCAATTCAACAGTTACCCCCCTAAAGCTCATTTGTGTCATAATCAATGACTGTTAAATGCCTCTAATAATACAGTCTGCCCCATACTGACACACAAGAACTTGTCCTGAGAAGCTCAGATGGTCTAAATACCACCCCTTCTGTGATCCATGTTTCCTCCTCTATTCCCAAAGGATTCAAAGAAACCTCCAGAAGAAACAAACACGGGACACTTGAACAAAACACTGGTGAAAGACTCAGATCCCTATATTATATATGATATGAGCAGAAGCTAGCACAGCAGGGATGATAGAATTAGGGATGATTGTCCAAAATTAGTGTCTGACCCCAGAAAAAAGGCATATTTTTTTCTTGTTCTTGTTTTAAATTTTAATTCATTAAGCAGAGCTGTCACGAGGAACCACATTAACCTTAGTGTTTTCTTAGCTAGAATAAAAATTTCAGGTTGCACCTGCATAAGTGACACACAACAGTCCCTGAGTGTGAAAAGGCCCCCTGGATGATGAGGAAGAGCACACACACACACACACACACACACACTGATGAGAAAGAGCATAGGCACATGCATGTGCACACACACACACACACACACAGATTTGAGGAATGTTTACATATTGCCTGGGTTCTAGCCTCCCTGTTCCCAAAATCTATTACAGAACTAATTACCACATTTATTTCTGAAAACTCTTGTCTTCTTAACTCTATACCCCAAAGACCTCACAGCAGCACAAAGCCTGCAATAGGTCCTTTCTCACACTTTCTCCCTGAGACACACATTTTCCAGTTGTTTACATGTAAGATCTTGAAGATGGAAGCACCCCTTCAACAATTAAGAGATACACAAAAGAGAAATAAAAAGATTTTCTTACTCATAGGTCCTGGCAGGTACAGAGCTTGCCTAGAAGCTACACACACCCAAGTCGGAAGGTGTAGGTAGGGAAAGAGACAGGAACTCATGGAGGAATGACTTTATTGGGGCCAGGCCTCCCATAATGGAGCTATGGAATCAGACACAAGATCCAGAAGTAGCACTGTGTATCTTCACAGTGCATGTGGGGTACAGTGGCCAGGAAGGATAGCCAAGGAGGGTATATTAGATTTTCCACAGGAAGCGGTCACCAGGAGGTGGGAGGATATGACAGCCATGTAGACTGAAGCCATCTGGATCAATCACACTGAGTATCTCTGGTAAGGTGCTAGAACCAGAAACTCTCAAGAGTGACTGAGTTCTAATTCTGCTATAAAAAAAATGCATGTATTTATTTTTATTAGTTCAATTATGTGTTAGGGGTATAGGTGTGTGCACATGAGTGCCCAAAGATCCCAGAGGTACCAATCACCTGAAGTTGGATTTATTAGCAATTGTGAGCCACCCAACATGGATGCTAGGAATCTATATCTGATTCTCTACATAAACAGTATGTACTCTTAACCAACTCTATAGCCCTTACAATTGAATTTAAAATATACGCTTAGGCAACAGAAAATGGTAAGAATTCAGCACACCAATAATGTGCACTCACCCTCAATACAAATCCACTGACCCAACTTTGTTCAATTATAGGCATTTTCATAATGACTTTTGACTAGATGACATTGCCCCTGAGAGTTCATATAATAATCCAAAGAATAAGAAACATAAAGCAAAGCACTAGTTTATGCTACGCAGCGATAAAGAAACTAATTTCAGATGCCACAGGCATGCTCTCCAATTTTCCTTCAGACACTCGTGTAAAAATATGACTCACAAAAATCGCTGGTTTATTATTTTTAAAAGCACATGGTATACATGGAATAAATTATCTTTATGAAACTCATCATGTGCAATGAATAAACACCAACAAACAAATTTAAGTACCAAGAAAACTATCTGATCTAAATATTTTCTTGGTTAGGGTTTCTATTGCTGTGAAGAGACGCTGTGACCATGGCAACTCTTATAAAGGAAAACATTTAATTGTGGTGGCTCGCTTACAGTCCAGAGGTTCATTGCACAACATGGGAGCATGCAGGCAGACATGGTGCTGGAGAAGTCAGTTAAGAGTTCTACATGTGGCAGGCAACAGGATATGGTCTGAAGCATTTGGAGTAGTTTGAGCACAGGAGAACTCAAAGCCCACCTGCACAGTAACACACTTCCTCCCACAAGGCCACACCTACTCCAACAAGGCCACACCTCCTAATAGTGCCACTCCTATGAGCTTATGGGGGCCGCCAATTACATTCAAACTACCACAAATATAAAATTTTTAAAAATGGTTTTATTTTCATGTTTGTTTAATTCTGAACTTCCCAAAGTAGTTTTGACAGAACATGAATCCCATGAGATGCTTCGTTAAAGGAAAGGCCATGGTCAAATCAGTCTGGGAAATATAGTAATCTCTAGTCGCCTTTCCTTTGAGAATTCACAATGTTCCACAGGGCCCTGCAAAATCACAAGACTGATTTAGGCAGAGTTTCTCTCCTTCTGTTTGGTTTTGGGTTTTTTTCCTGTGAAATATTTCTTGAACATTCTCCAATTCCACAGAACAGCTTGTGCTGTGGTGCAGCTTTTCTAGAGTGTGCCTTTGATGAGAAAGAGGGAGTACACCTGTGGGAGAGATCAACCAATAAGAGGAGTAGGGAGCTAGGTCTAAGTGTTTCTGAGTCCTGGCTATCAGGCGAATTAGCATTTCTAAACCTTGAGCTGGTGCTAGCTTCCTATGGTTGTCTTAGTAAAGTACCATAAACTTGGTGTCTCAAAACACCAGAATTTTATTCTTATTCTCCTATAGTCCTGGGGGCTACATGTCTGTACTCAAGTTGTTGTCAACAGGACTACGCTTTCTTCAAATACTAGACAGAGGAATTCTTTTTTGCTGTCTAGCCTCTGGTAGATACCAGCAATGCTTGGCAATATGTCATTCCAATCTGTGTGATTAGAAGTTGTTTGTTTTTGCTGTTTTTCTGTATCTTCATATCATCTTTCTGTATGTGTCTATGCCTCTGGCTCTTCTCTTCTCTGAGAAGCTTTGGTCATATGGAGCTCACTTTTACCTGGTATTTATTACCTTGTCCTAATTTACATTGTCAACGGTTCTATCTTCAAATAAGGTTGCATTTCCAGATAAATGGAGTTAAATATGTATAGGTGCTGTTGTGCAGGACATAATTCACCCCACAACAGGGATCTATGGCATCTGCCTCATGAAATGGAGTGTAAGGAATTATACAAGAGACAGAAAGGATGTGGTGCTGATGCCTGCTGGCCCTGGGTGAAGTGCTCCCTCACTGCTCCACCCTCATAAATGGGTGTAGAAATGAGCTGACGTCAATCCCTGTCATCTGGGATGACACTGGTCACATGGAAGAATTGTTCGGCTCTCACATTGACTTGGGGTGTTGAGAGTAGATTCTCCTTGGTGTTTTTAGAATGGTGAACTCCAGGGAAACACTCGTTAATCTCAGATTAGTCTAGTAAGTTTTACAGGAGAGGAGAAATTTCTCAAAAACACTCCTCCCTTTACCCCAAGCCTATTCCTTCTAACCCTCTTACACTGATACTGGAGTCAGGATTCTATTAAAATCAAAACAAAAGCTAATACCTCAGAGACCAGATAGAGGTCTAAGAAGGTAGAGACAGATTTGCATATCAATCAAGTCCTTAAGCTCCTTTACAATACAGACCTCATTCCATCTTATGTACCATGGAGTTAGTGAGCATGAGAACTGCCTGGGTTAGGCCACAACCCTGGCCTCTTTACTCATAAAAGTGTGGTCGGGCTTCAAGGACAAAACTAATTACAGTTGTTTCAGGGAAGAACTTATCATCGGCATGGCATGGGAGCCAGCAAATGTGACCACATGTAAGTGATTATCAAAAAAGATGGGTCCACATTCTCTTTGGAGGGATACCTTGCTCAGCCTAGGTAGAGGGTGGAGGGCCTTGATCCTGCCTCAAAGCAACATGACTTTGTTGACTTCCCATGAGAAGCCTTATCCTCTGAGGAATGGATGGAGGGTAGAGTGGGAAGGTGAAGGGAGTGAGAGGAGGGAAGGGAGTGGGAACTGGGATTGGTATGTAAAATGAAAAAAAAAGGTAGTTTAAAAAAAAAGATGGATTCACCAAGGAACAGAAGCAACAGATAGATTCACCATTGACCCTACCCATGGGGACTCCTTGAGCATTTAGGAGAAAATGCAGAGCCCACAAGCAGACTTAGTATCAGACCACAGTGGAAACAGAGGAGTCTGGAGCTAGGAAGAGGTCTGGTCAGTGCAGGCAGGCCATGAGTGCTAAAGGGTGTGCCTGTAGACACAGCCTTAGACCCAGAGATTCTGGCCCATGGTGGATATGGGGAGCCATATCCACTGGTGAATTGGGGAAAAACATCTCAAGAACAAGAAAGAAGGTTACTTCTAGAACCATAGAGGGCACAATGTCCTCACGTTCACAGATAAACACTAGGGAAACCAAGAATATTAAACATACAGAGTTGTCTCCTCAGCAGAGGAGATGCGTATCTGTTTTCCACCCAGAAGGCTGGATGGAAAGGCTGGAAAGATGTAGCTAATAGCCAGGTAATCTGTGCTCTCTGTAGGGCCAGATAATCTGTGCTCTCTGTAGGGCCAGGTAATCTGTGCTCTCTGTAGGGCCAGGTAATCTGTGCTCTCTGTAGGGCCAGGTAATCTGTGCTCTCTGTAGGGCCAGATAATCTGTGYTCTCTGTAGGGCCAGGCCACACCTGAATCTCCCCCAGATTATTGTTTCTCCCAGACCTTTTCCCCTAGACCTTTATCCTGAGCATTGTTTCTCAGTCAATAGAACCCATTCTTGGAGGACTTGTCACATGTACATCTTGGTGCCCTCTGTGCTATTATACGTATGACCTTGGCCACACCAGATCCTTCCCTAGGCCCTTAAATTAGAGAACCCATATTTATGGAAGCAGTCACATGTACTTTGCAAAAGAGTTTCAGTGCAGTCATGCCTTAAATTTGACTTGTGCACATGGGATTGAGATCATGGTTACCAGGAAACTTTTTCTCAAACTTGTCCTGGATTTAAATGTTTGCTGTCTGGTGTCAGACTCAAGAAGTTTGAACCAGCACAGGCTAACAAGTCATGTTGAACCGATTTCCTTCTTGCCTCCTGTGGGTTGTTGCCCTGCCATCATGTCTGCGGGGATGCTCACAAAGAACCAGGGCACAAGACAGGATTGAATCAACACCAAGGGAACCACTGAGTCCCACCACTGCTTTGATTCCTCTGCCTGAATTGGGTGGTCTTAGAAGACTACATTGCAATAGCCTTTAATTACACTGCTAATAAAAATAAAGAGGAGAAAAGTGGGTGTGGGAGGATCTGCCTGATCGATGTGACTGTAAAATCATTGTCATTATCATCAGCCAGTCCAACGAAGTGATGGGAAGCTGAGAAATATATGAAGAGGTAAATGGAAGAGAAAATGGGAAATCATTCGGCAGCATAATTTCCACTTTCTCACCTGAGATAGAGGAGAGAGAGCAGGTCCAACTTATTCTACTGAGAGAAGAGATCAGAACTGAGAGAGAATAAAGCTGACTCCCACAGCCCCACTGGCAATAAAACAGCAAAGAGAAACTGGTCATGACAGCAGCAGATCAGCAGGCAGAGATGGCAGATATGGGTCAGGAAAACAATCAGACATAATGGGTGGCCAGTTAAATGTTGATGAAATGGGTAGCTTACAGAGGCATAGAGAATGTTCTCACAGACTTAGCAAAGCTGCAACTGATCAAAAGCTCATAGAAGTTGCTTTTATTTATACACAGAAACTCTTCTATGCAAATGGAGTTTTCTCCCACCCACCCATTCCCAAATACTCAAGGGCTACTTCCCAAATAATTGACTCAAAGGTTTAATATTATTTATAAATGCTCGACTGATAGCTAAGGCTTATTTCTATCTCTTACATTTTAAGTTAACCCATATTCTTTATTTACGCTCTGCCACATGACAGCACATTCATCTCCTGCTCCCTCTGCATCTCACTGGTGTCTCTTGACTCTACGTACCTTCTCCTTCCCATCATCCTTAGTTTGGTTGCCCCACCTATACTTCCTGCCTGGCTATTAGCCAATCAGCATTTTAGTAAAGCAATTTCTAGTGACAAATCTTTACAGTGTACAAGAGAATTGTTACACAGCATTTCCCCATTCTTGTCTAATTAAAAAGGAAGGCTTTAACTTTGAAAAAAGTGAGATTATATACAACAAAACAGTTACCAAGTAATAGTTATAGTTACAATATTTAGTCTATTTGTATTTGGCAAAATTTGAGAAAATAATTATCTATCTTATCTTGGTGAGTCTAACTTTTTTTCTAATTTACTTTCCATTGTAACTAAGTAAAGCTATAATTATGACTATTTAGTCTTCAAATCCATCAAAGACTCCAGGAGGATAAAGTGTTACCTAATGACAGGGACATCAGGCCACCTGGAGAATCACCCTAGTTCCTCTCCAATGTTGGGACATGTAACTAGAATGTCTTACAGACTTTCCTGTGAAGCAGGGAATTTTGAAGGACTTTCCTACCTTGTCTTGGCCAAGTTCATCAGTTGTGTTTCTTGTGTCCTGCTGGTCCAGTTTGAACAGTAGCTGTCAGCAATTGAGACAAGGGCAGTTTCTTTGTCCAGTGGCTAACTTTTGCCACAAACAAAATGAACTCCATATGGCATTTCTTCAAAGCCCATCATCTTCTTTGAATTAGATTGTTGCTGCCAGGAGCAACAATGAGACATGTCTCACTGTCATGAAAAGCCTTAGGTTATTAAACATATTAAATGTCATAAAAATGTAGGTTTTTGAAGTGTTTGAAGATTACCTATCTATCTGAAATACATTCCTGTATGACCTTGAAAATATATCTAACATGACTATAAGTCTGACTATTATATATGACTATTAATCTGTATTTCTTAATTATACATTACATTTTTAATGAACTACATAAACATAATACCTTAAACAAGAGTAGAAATACACATACAATCAAATAAAATTAACATTAAATTTCCAACAAGAAACCACAATCCATACCAATGTAAAAATATGTAATATTAAAAGCTTGGTTTTGGATTAAAGTAAGTTCAATAATCTGTCCTTTTATTTTATCATTTTTATATCATATTGCCCTTTCTTCTTTTAGAAAGAGCTCTCTGAATTTAACTCTTTTGTTTAGTCTTTTTTTTGACTATGGCCAATAGCAATTTGTAACCAAGCCCCTAAACAAAGACAAACACCCATAATCCATTTTTTGGGAATGTGGGCATAGTTCTCTAGATTACTTCCTGCTTATTGGGGGTGCTGATATTCTTTGGGGGACACTGAGAAAATTTAGGATTATGGTCAAGTTCTGACTGGAGTATTCTGTGAGGCTGGATCATCTTAGCCAGCAGCCTTGAAGCTGTTCTGGATATAGAACCCAGAGGAAACTGCAACAGAGGTGCTCTGAAATGTTGTATCCTCTGGGCCATCTGTTCTCATCAATGATTTTTTTCAGGGGGTCTTTTTTAATTAAACCTGATTTTCCTTAACTCAGGATGAATCCTGTGGAAATAGAAGCAGAACCTCTTTCCCAAAGTAACATATCTTTTGACTTAAATTCTGAAGTCAATGTATTTTTAAAATATATAGGTTGGTTTAATATAGCAGCTTTTATAATCCAAGGTCTCTTGGAAGCCAAAAATTTTAAAGACAACACAATAATATACATAATCCAGACTCTTTGTGTATTTCCCATCTTTGTGTGGTTTATATATTTTTTTACTCTATTCTTTTTTAGGACTTTTTCTACCCATTTTTTTAACTATTTTTACTTTTATTTTTAAATTCTTTTATGCCAACCAGTTTCCCCTCCATCCTCTCCTTCCATCCCCTCCCCTTTCTTGTCTACCCACCTCCCCAATCGTTCCTCCTTCATCTCCATTGAGAATGGGGCAGACCTCCCATGGATGGGCACAAAGCATCAAGTTGAGGAAGGATTGAGCTCCTCCCCTTACGTCAAGATGGAGCCAGGTAATTCAGCATGGGGAACAGGTTACCGAAAGCCAGGTAAACATCAGGAAGAGGTCTCATTCTCACTGTTAGAAGCCTTACTAAGAGACCAAGCTACACAATTGTCACACACACATGCAGAGGGCCTAGGTCAGTCCCATGCAGCTCCATAACTGTTGGTCCAGTGTTCATGAGCTCCCACAAGCTCAGATCATTTGTTTCTGTGGATTCTCCGTAATGGCCCATCCTGACTGGCACAATCCCTGTTCCCTTTCTTCCATAAGACTCTCGGAGTGCCTGTGGATCCCTGCCCCTGCTTCCATCAGTTACTGGATAGAGTATCTATAATGGCAATTGGGGAAATCATCTATTTACAGTAGATGGCCTGTTCAGGCACTCTCTCTACTATTGCTAGGAGTCTTTGTTCTCTCTCAAGCCTACATATATTTTTAAACAGTCTGTAACCTGTTTAGAGGTTTTGCTTCTGTTCTTGTTTTTGTTTCGTATGAATCTGTCTTAATTGCCTGTCAGTATCTTTTTCTCACCACATGAGTCTTTAAACTGTTAAGTGGCATAGGTTGGACCAAAGTGGCAGCTTTGGCCACTGGATCCATCCAACTCCTTGGTCTGTGAGAGCTTAGCTTCATAGCAAAGGTATGGCTTAGAGCCATGTTTACCACCCCAACTCTGGGGAATTTCTGGGTCCATGCTGCCACTGAGTAGCATGCCACCCACTGCTCATAAACTCCATATAACTGTTTGGTAGCAGGACCTCCCAAAAAAGCCATACCTGCTGCCAGCATGAACCAGGAAGTCACATCTTAAAGGAGCTACACTTCTGCTTATAGCCATCTAACAGACCCCACTAGAGAAAAGGTAGCTACCAAGGAGCCATGCTTGACTCTGTTCTTGTGTGTCTAGAATCCTTTTTTAAGCGTTGTCAGGTTTCATCTGGAAATTTTGGCCCCATGTTGGAACCCCATACATAGTCGGATGTTTCTCTCTTGCATTCCCGTTCCTAAATAACAAGACTTAGAGGATGAATATGGATTATAAATGCTTGGCCAATTATAAATAGCTCAGGTTTATTACTAACTAGCTCTTACATTATAAGTTGGCCCATATTCCTTATTTATGCTCTACCATGTGGCAATACCTTTATTAGTATGGCATATTCACCTCCTGCTCCCTCTGCATCTTGCTGGAATCTCCGACTCTGCCCTTCTCCTTCCCATCATCCTTTAGTTTGGTTGTCCACCTATACTTCCTGCCTGGCTACTGGCCAATCAGCAATTTAATAAACCAATTCGAATGACAAATCTTTACAGTGTACAAGAGCATTATTACACAGCACTTCTAAGTATTAAGTATTGTGAACTAAAAGTCACACCCCTGTTAAAGATTCTACTCAGCTAGTAAACTGATTAGAATTTAGTGATTGAGGAACTGGAGTATCACAGATTCAGAGTCAAGATTATCTTTGACATAGCCATTAATTCTTCACCCCTGTGTCTGACCTAACATCTTTCTGAGGATCTATGAGATCCGGCGGTAAGGTATTTTCTCAATTATTGATCAATGGGGGATGGTGCGGCCCGTGGTTGGTGGCACCACCCCTGGACTGATGGTCCTGGTTTCTATAAGAAAGCAGACTGGGCAAGTCAGGGAAAACAAGTCCATAAGCAGTACCCCTCCATGGCCTCTGCATCAGGTCCTGCCTCCAGGTCCCACCCTGTTTGAGTTTGTGTCCTGAACCCCTTAACTAATGAACAGCAATGTAGATGTATAAGCCAAATAAGCCCTTTTCTCCAAAACTTGCTTTTTGGTCATGGTATTTCATTGCAGCAATAGAAACCCTAACTAAGACACTTATCAAATCAGAAAAAGAAAAAAATGTGTTTCCTGAAAATTTTCAGGGAAAATAAGGTGGGAGAACCTCAAATAAGAAAAGCGACATAGAAGGTGTATTTTCAGTAAAAAAAAAAAAATAAAGTTAAAGAAAAAGTCAACACTTTTAGCTGAGAGAGGATTTTGGATGACAAAATAAAATTTTGTCCAGATAAAAGATTGTTCTGGCGCAAAAATGAAAGATAATAACACAACAAGAAGGCTGAAGAATGCCGTCAAAAGTTTGTGAGAGTTGAAATTAGAGAAAAAATGGCACGCATATAACTGAATTGGCTGTGATAAGTTAGTAAAATAGTCTATGGTCAGTTTGATATTCCAAGGTAGAGCTGGTCTCACTCTGTAAACAATAAGAACATTTTCTTAAATATTGATCTTCTCTTAGTAATATGTATAGAAAAAACTGGCTTAGGGAACAAGGACTTTATGTTTTATCTTTTTACCAAATGAACAGTTAAAACCTGATGATAAGATTCAATTACAAGCCAGATTTGCTCTGGGCAAAGCCTTCCCTTACCGCAAAGCCACTGCCTGTACTTATAGTGGAGGAATGTTATTAAAAGAATTATTACTACTTGTGGCATTCTTACTAAGCTAAATACTAATCATAAAAGTAATTTAGGACAGATAGTAAATTTGTAAGATTTATCTTATCGTAGATAACTGTTCATTGTGTCATGGCCATCAGTTGGTGTCATGGTCATCTATGGGTTGGAGGTTAAATTAACAAATGACACTGACCATCAAAATTGACCAAGACTTAAGCTTCCTTCACCTGAGACAGCTCTTCTAAATCTATGACTTGTACTTTTGAAAAGTCTCAATTATCTCTTTATAAAATAAATGTGGGGTGTCTTATTAAAATGGACAGAGGAGGACTTGGAGAGAAGGTTCAGAAGTTAAGAGCACATCCTGCAGAGGGTACCTACATGGTGATTCACAACCATCCATAACCCCAGTTCCAGGGGCTCCAATGCCTTCTTCTCGGTACACACCAGTTCCCAGACATATAAACATGTAGGCAAAACAAAACACTCCTAAACATAAAATAAGAAATTTCTACACACACCCCCCAAAAAGACAGAGCAATAGAGTGATATTATGCACACTCGTCAGGGACTTTTAAACATGGTGTTTACAAATTCAGCCTTAGTACACCCATTACAGAGTCTTCACATGGTGAGCTCCTGGGAGACAAAGAACTAGAGAAATGACAACTAAATGCAGATGATTTCACCAGCTAGAGAAGGTTCCAATTAAAACCTCAGTTCAGCTTGGTGGGAAGGGACTCTAGGAGCTGCTTCTAACCACCCCCTCCCTGCCTTACAGAACTTCAGAAGTCAAACTCTCAGATTGATATTTCTCATCTCACATGTAACATCAGAGAGCACAGCATACATGCCCCAGAAAAACCAGATGATATTTATCTCAACTGTGTCAACAGTGGAACAACCCAAGTAGCAGAGCGTAAGGCCCTTCTAACACATGTCCACTAGCGCTTCCATTTATGTTTTGAACCCTTTTATATTTAAATATTTTTCAAATTCATTTAAGCTATCTGGAACTTTCTTGGGTATATTCCTAAGTGATAAGAGTAATGCTAACCTTGGTCTTAATGAAGCTCTAAATAAATATGATACTATTATGTACCTTTGTTTGTTTTGGTTTTGTTTTTCTGAGACAGGGTTTCTCTGTGTGGCCCTGGCTGCCGATGGAACTCGCGCCCAACATGCAGAGTGGCGCTCCAACATGGTAACTAAATCCACTTAAAAACCTGAGAGGGCTTTAAAAAAAGGAAAGAGAGTTTAACACAGCGTTTTGCTGTTTGCTAGGATGTGCCATAGAGAGATTTCCTGTTTCAGCAATAGCAGCAGAAAAAAAAGCTGCACCATTTTAAAACGCGGCTTCCTGGGCTGTGCCGCCAGCGCAGACTCTGGTTATATAGCATTTCAGTGGCTTTTATGGGATTGGATGTTTGTGTGCCTGCTCGGGATCGGGAAGAAAGTATTCTGAGACCATGCCAATGGCTCAGCGCTCCCTGCCTGCACTTGGGC
>LOJH01026125.1:0-18510 GCA_001685095.1 Ellobius talpinus
TTCGAGGCCAGCCTGGTCTACAGAGCAAGTTCCAGGACAGCCAGGGCTCTTACAACAGAGAAACCCTGTCTTGAAAAACCAAAGCGGCCGGGGGTAAGACAGGCAAGGAGACAGAGACACTGGAAACAGAGAGGGAGAAAGAGACTTCTTACAGTCTGAATTATTCCTTTTCTAAAACTCCATGTTGTACATATCAGTCCTGAATACGTGACAGGAAGAACTGAGCTCAGAGTTAAGGAATACATGTAAAATCTAATATAAATTATTATACTTATTTAACTTATTTTAATTGAAAAAATTAAACTTAATTGGTCATCTTAAGCTTTTCATTTTTTATAAAAAAGCATTTTTTTCTTTGATTTATTTTACTTGTGTGTGTGTGTGTGTGTCCACATGTGTGTGTGTGAGGAGGTCAGAAGAAAACATCAAATCACCTGGATGAGGAGGAGTGACAAGAAATTGTGAGCTGTCCCATGTAGGTGTGTGGAACAAAACCTGGATATCCTGAAAGCACAACAAATACTCTTAACTGCTGAGTCATCTCTCCTGACCTCTCTTTTGTTTGTTTGCTTTTTGTGTTTTGATTCTCACTATGCATTTTAATCTAGCCTCTAACTCTCTAAATAGCCTAGGTTACATCCCCTGGCCTCAGCCTCCAGACATAATGATTACAAGATTGTATCACCATGTCTGAAATACTTCTCTCCCATTTTTTTAAATTAATATCTCTTTTTTTCTTTACTTCTTTAGGTTATGTTATCATTCATGATGTGGGTGACCCCGCAGGTCCCCTGGCAGGTGGGAGAGTGAGAGACAGACAGATGTGCCATGCAGAGAGAGCTTGGGCACAGAGTTTATTCAGTGAGTATTGGGAACAGTAAGTCATTGTTGTGGCAAGGAGAAGGGGAGAGTGGAGGACAGAGAAAGAGGGTAGAAAGAGGCAGGACAGAGAGGACAGGACAGAGAGATGGAGTGGAGGCTGGAGATCCACAAGAGGGAGCAGGGGCGGGGCTTATCTCTTAAAGGGACAGGGTACCTGGGTGACAGAGCAGGGCAGCAGATTACAACAGGTTAAAGCTTATTTATTTTAAATTTTTGTTCCTATATATTATAAATATTAGTAGTTACAAATGTCCTTCTAAGTGAGGCAGACTAAATAGTCATAGGAAAAACATAAGGTGTAGTGGCTGGAGGCCGGTAACAACTGTAGAGTAAGGTATCATGTGACTGCTGAAGCTGTGGTTACAAGACCACTCAAAACCATCAGTATCCAACATGGTGGATATTAAGGACCTCTCTCTCTCCTTTGTTTTATTTTAATTGGCATCTCTGTATCAGTAACCTGCAAAAATGGCCTGATTCTTGCCCCTGATATCAAATCACACCCAAAGAAACAAAACAAACAAAAAACAAAAAACAAACAAACAAAAAAGCCCCCCCAAAACAAAAAAAAACCCAAACAAAAACAATATATGGGGAGAGAAACTTATTCTTGGAAAACCCAACTCCAGTCCTGGAATGGTCCCCCACTTTCTCTTACTATACATAATCCTCACCTTCATTCAAGTTTGTCCATGCAAATGTGCTATCCAAAGCCCAGTGTTGCAACTCTCTCTTGAGGGGCCAGAGCTTCTTTTCAAATGTATACTCACTATCTGTAATAAAGCAGTCCTAACCTTTCCTCATTCTGACTTCTTTTTCTGGAGGTGCCAGGCACCTAGAAACATTGGGCTAGCGGTCTCACTCTGCTCTAGCTCTGAGACTTCTACCTTCCCCCGCATATGTTCTAGATAGATCTGGGTAATTCAGACATGTACAGAATATAAGCAAGCATCAACTCTAGTTACAGGTAGAGTTCGTTTTTGTTGTGTTTAAAGTACTTTTGAGCTCTCCTTGCTTCTTCTAAGACTCATAGGATATTTGGAAGGGTGTTATTTAACTTCAAAATATGGTATTTGCTTTTGATTTCTAATTTGATTCTATTATACTCAGTGAATATAGTCTATTCAATTGTAAGCCTTAATTTACACAATCCTTAATTTAAACAATAAGAATTGCTTAATGAATCCATTTATGGCCCAGCTTGGTGAATGTTCCCTTTATGCTTGAAAAGAATGCTTACTATGGTATTGTTAAGTGAATTGTTCTATAAATGTCATGGATCTAGTGCAGAGTACTATCCAAATCTTTGATGTCTTCCTAGTTTTATGTCTTCTGTGACCTGGGAAGAATTGCAGAAAATCAAAAGGTGAGAGTTTATGGCCCCATCGTATCTCCACTAAATTCACCATTTTGGCTCCAAGAAAACACATCTGGGTACATAAAAGTAGAGCAGCGTAAACTCAACCAAGTAGTCCAAGTAGTCGCAAAAATCTTGTTGGGGATGGAGAGATGGCTCAGAAGTTAAGAGCACTAGTTACTCTTTCAAAGAATCTGGGTTCAATCTCCAGAACCCATATGGCTATTCATGAATGTACCTACAGATCTAGGGAATCAGATACTCTCTTCTGTTCTTAAAGGGTACCAGGCGTACACATGGTACTGCCTTACATGGAGACAAAACACCCATACATGTAAAACAAAATAGAATTGTAGTTGTTATTTCAGATCTTTATTAGAGTATACTAATATACTCTAGGTATAAGAGATGAAATTTATTCTAGAAAATATATCCCTTTAAAAATCTCTATCAGAAGCTGGGTATGGTGGTGCATGCCTTTAATCCCTCAGCACTCAGGAGAGAGGTGGATCTCTGTGAGTTTGAGGCTACCCAGGTCTACATAGCAAGCTCCAGGACAGCTAGGACTACATAGTGAAACCTGTTCCAACAAAAGAGAACAAATATCTATCAGAAAAGAGGATCAGTGCTGTGGAATATTTGTACACTCTGTAAAGAAATATTTCTGTGATTGATTTAATAAGGAGCTGAACGGCCAATAGTTAGACAGGAGGTATAGGCGGGACTTCTGGGCAGAGAGAAGAAACGGGAAGAGATAATTGAGAGGCAGAGGAGGTACCAAGGAAACATGGATGGAATTGGACATACAGCATGAAAAAAGGTTAAAAAGTCACGTGATATAATGTAGATTAATAAAAGCAGATTAATTTAAGTTATAAGAGCTAGTGAGACCAATCAAGCCAACCCTGTTAGTGCAGGTGTGGGTAAGCCAGTCCCCAAGATGTGAGTGTGGGAGAGCTGCCCCCATTTCTCATCTTTCTTAAGGCAGCGCGAGTGGGGGAAGAAGGCCCTTCCTCCTATCCACCTATCAATGCTTCGGGCAGGTAGGGGAGTTGACCTGTGGTCAAGTGTTGGAGAGCCATCCCTGACCTCCGCTAGCTGCAACACTCAGGAGAGCATGTCCTGCACCTCACCTGGGCAGCACAACTGAACTAACACTGTTGGCACAGGTGTGAGAGAGCAATTGCCAAAACTGTTACCATGGGAGAGTTGTCCCCATTACCTATCTGTCTTGTGTCCACATAGGCAGGGGAGAAGTGCTTTGGGAGAGATGGCCCTGTGGTCATAAGAGTAGGAAGGCTTCTCCCACCTGCCTCAGGTGTTGATGGGCAGGGGAGCAACTCATCTCTGCTCATGCTGCCACAAGGCATTTCTGTAATGGGGACAGCTGTCTCATGCTCATGATCTGGGGTCTGGCTCATCCATACCTCTGCTAACAGGGATGGCTCTGTTGTGCTGCCCTGGTCGGGTGCAGGGCCTGCTCTCCTGAGTGTTGCAGCTGGAGAGGATCAGGGATAGCTATCCCACTATTATGACCACAGGGCCAGCTCTCCCATCTGCCCCAGGCATTGATGGGTGGGGGAGGGGGAGGGCTTCTTTCCCCCTCCCACGCTGCCACAAGACAGATGAGAAGTGGGAGCTGCTTTCTCATGCTCTTATCTTCAAGGTTGGTTAACTCAGACCTTCACCAATGGGGTTGACCTTGCTGTACTGCCCTGGAGAGGTGCAGGGCCTGTTCTCCCAAATTTTGAAGTTGGTGGGGGTCAGAGACAGCTCTGGAGTCAGAGACCGCTCTCACTCTCCTGTGACCACAAGGCCAGCTCTTCCACCTGTCCCAGGCATTGATGGGCATGGGGGTAAGAGGAAAGTAGGTCTTCTCTTCCTGTCCATGCCACCACAGGACAGATTGGTAATGGAGGCAGCTCTCCCTTGTACATATCTTCAGAACTGGCTCACCCACACCTATGCTAACAGGGTTGGCTCTCTTGTGCTGCCCTGACAACCCATCCCTGACCCCCACTGACTCCAACACTTGGGAGAACAGGCTCTGCACCTTGTAGGAGAAGCACAATGGAGCCAACACAGTGAGTGCAGGTATAGATGAGTCAGCCCCAAAATCATGACCATGGGAGAGCTGTCCCATTTCCCATCTGGCAGGTCAATCCTACAGTGCTCAGGCCCAGACACAGGGTTGTGACTTGAGGGGCCCCAACATCTACCCTGTCTATGATCTCCTGGAGCATGTGAAGGGACCTGACCTATAGACCAAAGCTTCAGGATCTGCACATCACAGGGCACCAGTAGAATGTCCATGAAGTGTCCTAGTGGGGTCCCATTTAACATGTAGTGAAGAACAGGGACCTTTAACTAGACCAATGACGTTTTTCAATGAACACTTGCAAGTCAAGATATATGGAAAAAAGGGGTATATGGTGTGACTTGATTGGTTGCACTGAAGCTTCCATAATGAGTTTTTTAATTCCTTCTTTTTTAAAATTTCTTCCTAATTTTTTCTTTATTTTTCTCATTTTATTTTTCTCATTTTATTCTCTTGAATTTTGTTTTATTTGGGGAAGGAGTACAGTGACAGAGGGTAGATATGAAGGGACAGGGAATGAATGGGCTCAAGATACATGATGTGAAAGACACTTAGACTAAATAAGTTGATTAATTTAAAAAAGAGCTAGTGGAACAAGCCTAAACTAAGGCTGAGATTTCATAATTAATTAAAAATAGGTCTCCATGTTATTATTTGGGAGTTGGATGGCAGAAAAGAGAAAGACTCATTACATATCAGAAACAGTTTTTTATTCATGAGATTAACCTCCATGACTTTGTTTCATATCTAGGTCGGCATTTTGTTTTTATTGGGGGAAGGTACTGAGGAGCAAATACAGGTTCTCCTGTATGCCATGCTGTTGTGAGGAGATCTCTTGTTTGTTTCCCAGCCACTAGACTCCGGAAATAATCACACAGAAACCATATTATTTAAATCACTGCTGGGCCCATTTGTCCCAGCTTCTTATTTGTTAATTTAACCCATCTCCATTAATATGTGTATCACCATGAGGCAGTGGCTTACTGGCAAAGTTTTGGCATGTCTGTCTCTGGTGGCAGCTCCATGACTTCTCCCTGACTCTGCCCTTCTTTCTCCCGGCATTCAGTTTAGTTTTTCCCACCTAGCTAAGCTCTGCCCTGCTATAGGTCCAAAGCAGTTTCTTATCACAGCATACAGAGGGGAATCCCACATCACCATGCAAACACCCTTAGCATCTAATGATATTCACAGCTACTAGCTTAACCTTTATACCTCCTAGCACATTTTCTGGACAGACATGGAAAGGTGAATACACTAGAACTTCACATTAGTACCCTGCATTTCTGGCATCGTATTGTTTCAACCAGATCATCCAAAAGTAATGAGGTAAGTGCACTAGAAGAATAGGTAAGACAGGCTGGGGTGTAGCTGAGTGGTAAACCACATGCTTAGTATTTGCAAGACTACTGGTTTAATAACTTGCACATATATATTTTTAAAAAAGCAAACATATTCTAGAGCTCAGATTGTTTTGAAAAAAAACATTGTTTGATTTTTTTCTACTATCATTCCTTGGCATGCATAAAGTTAATGTGTCTTCATATTATATCATTTTAGAATGATTGATTTTTAAAAATTCCTGTTTGAGTTGCTGACTTCCATTTCACATACATAAAATAATCTTTAGGGTTAGAGAGATGATTCAGTAACTAAGAGTCACTTGTTGCTCTGCAGGGACCCAGATTCAGTTCCCAGCACCCTCTTGGAGGTTTACAGCCATCTGGAACTCTAGTTCCAGGGCATCCAGTACTCATTTATGGCCTCTGAGGACACTAGGCATGTATGCAATATACATACATATAGACAAAACACTCATGCACATAAAATACTTTTTAAAGAAGCATCTAATGGATTTTTAAATGGGATTAGAACAGAATTTTCAAAAATTTCTGAGATCTTCCTAAACATACTTCTGCCATATTGTACCACATATTTAGGAGAAGTGGCATTCTCAGTGTTGACTATTATAAAATCAAAATATCAGTCAATTAAAAAAAAGACAAAAATGCTCTATGTCACAAAGTATGAAATAGTCATCCAAAATTAATTATTTATGTAAAAATAAATGCATCAGCCTTATAAAATTTGTTATTTAATAAAGGGAAAAATTACATGTATATCAAAAATTAATTTAAAATAGAGTTCTTTATGTTTTATCAGCAGTAAATTTGCAAATAATTCTATTTTTGTATAGCTATATTCCTGGGGCCATCAGTAGAGAACTCTTAAGAAGCCCTTCTCTAGGACCCAGAAAGAGACAGAGGAAAGCCTGAAGGGGTTGACTGTCTCCTCCATCATCCATGCAACTTGGGCATCAAGCTTGGGTTGTCAGGTGCCTTCACCAGCTGAGCCATCTCACTCTCTGTCAAAAAACTTTAAAGAGGTTGAGGATGTGCTCCTTAGATTCTCAGAACACGTAAGAGACTTCCAGGAAGCTTAATAAGTGTATGACTTTTCAGGCTCTCAATAGAAAACCTGAAAAGAGTAAAGATTTTCACAAAGAGCCTCATTAGTCAAGGTGTGACCATGTTAGACAAGGTGTGGAAACACCAAAGAGATTTGCAGAAAATCCACAGAATTTTGAGAAACTGTGTCAGCACAAAAATATTACCACAGGTATTGTTGCGTTTGCCTGTTTTCCCCAGATTTCAATCCTAGGGGCAAGAGGATTAGCAATTTCAAGATCATCTTTGGCTATGTAATGAGTTTGAGGCCAGCTTGGACTACATGAGCCTTAACAAACAAAGGAGAAGTCAGTGAGATGCTCAGTGGACAAAGCTGCTTTTGATCAAGTCTGATAACTTGAGTTCAATTTCTGACACCAACATCATTCAAGGATAGAACCAACTCCCAAATGCTGTTCTCTGACCTCCATACATATGTCATGGCATGTGCATGTTTAAGTATACAATAAAGTCAATAAAATTAAAACAAACAGTGAGCAAACAACCAACCACATAAAAGCCCAAATTAAAATAATGTTACCAGCAAGAATGGGAACAGTCAAAAGATCAGTATAAAATCCATCTTGACCCAGATTTTTCCCTTTTGAAATATGAATATTTATGATACCTTATGTCTACTTCGCCACTGTTTTGGGAGTATATGGGGGTGAGGCAGACAGCCTTTTGGGGGGTTTACAAGCTCACAGACATTGAAGAAAAGTATTCCTGCAATTGTTTCTAAGACACTATAGTCATGGGATCAAGACTGTTCATCTATATTTGGATACCAAGTGAGAAGGTGCTTGGCTTTGATCTGATGCTGCTCTCCTACTTCTTTCTTTTAATCTTAGCAGTGATCAACTGAAAAGGCTACAAAATAAAGTCCAGAAGGATCATCCAAAAGTATGGTTCCATAGTTGAACCACCCATGAGGATGTGTGGTCTATGCTATCACTCAGAATGTTCCCATGTAGTTTATTGAGCTATAGGAGATTATCTTGATTAAATTAATTGAGATGGGTGAAACCACCCACTGTGGGTGGCACCATTCCCTAGGCCATCTGAAAAGGAGAAATTGAGTTTAGCACAAGCACTCATAACTCTCTGATTTTTGACACAGGGTGTACATTGATCAACTACCTTAGTTTCCTAATGCTGTGATTTCCCCACCATTATGGACTTTACCCTTGAACTGAGTCAAATAAGTCATTCTCCTAAACTTGGTTTTGTCATAGCATTTAATTGAAAAACATAAAAGTAACTAAGACACTAGTATAATACATACCACTGTACAACTGGAGGCCATCTGTCCAAGAGCTCCTCTCATTTTGTGGCAGAGGAAAATGAATCATAATGACGGCTAAGTACATTGTTCATGTTATACTAATATTATTAATGGTATCTTTAAGGTTAAAAATTTTTAAAACAAAAAAGGAAATAATAAAATAAAGACTTTTCAATACTGAGATGTTTCATTATCCTTTCAAACGGTGGGAAATCCTTCAAAGGTCCCTAAATAGAAGAATTGGGGACCAGCTAGTGAAAGCCACTTATTTATGGAGTTGGGAGTTTAAAAGTTCATTTTTGCCACTTCAGCCAGGGAAGCAGGAAGCCTAACAGATGATCTTCACCTTTTCCTCCTGTCCTTCAAATCCAATGCCCCAGTCTCACCCCGGCTCTGTAGCAGACCCTCTGCTGTGGCCTCCCCTGTCTTCTCTGCCTCTGTCTCCAGTGGACCACTCAGATCTTCTCCTCCAACCTTCAGCAGGAGTTCTTTGGGAAGCAGTCAGCCAAGCCTGCCAGAGAAACAAGTAGGACAGAGAATCAGGAAGGCTTAGCTTTCTGTCTTCACTCTCCTCCTCCATATCCAGCCCCTAGTCTCATCCCAAGCTTTGCAGCAGACTACTGGTTATGACTGCCCCTCTCTCTACTCCCTCACTCTCTTCTCCTCCCTCACTCTCCTCTCCTCCATATCCAGTCTCCTAGTCTCATCCCAAGCTTTGCAGCAGACTACTGGTTATGACTGCCCCCTCTCTCTACTCCCTCACTCTCTTTTAACCAAGAGACTAAACAGATTTTGGTGCAATACCCTACTTTCCTCCCTCCTGTGGAGTCTCTCAGCCCCTGCCTGCCTCCTAGCGCATCCTCAGAAATGTGTCAGCTCCCAATACTTAGAAACACATCTTACTCAGAACCCCTAGCGACTCCTATTGGATACCCGAAAGAATTTCCTACCACATTCCTAGGCTCCAGCATAAAAACACAATAGCAGCCATGGTCAGATAATACATCTCCACTAGAGTTCAGAAACCATACCACGTTGGCCCTGAATATTCAACATAGCTGAAGCACAAGACAAAGACCTTATAATAGTCTTTATGGACATGAAACAGGTCCTTAAGGAGGAAATAAATAAATCTCTTAAAGAAATCTATGAAACACAAGCAGCAGAAGGAAATAAATAAAACAGTCCAATATCTGAAAGGGGGAAAGCAATCAAAACAGAAAACTCAAACTAAGGGAGATCTGGAAGTGAAAATTTTAGGAGCTCCAACAGGAAATTCAGAGGCAAACGTCACCAACAGAATGCAAGAGATGGAATAGGGAATCCTGGTGTGGGAGGTCCTCCTGTATATATCGCTTTATTGGTTAATGTATAAAGAAGCTAGCTTGGCTCTAACCAAGCAACTATGTGCCTACGTAAACAAATTGGCTAGATCTCATACTAGGAACTTAACAGCACACCTAAAAGCTGTAGAATACAAGGAAGAAATTATACCCAAAAAAGAGCAGATATCAAGAAAGAATCAACTTAGGGCTGAAATCAATAAAATATAAATAAATGAACATACAAAAAGTCATTGAAACAAAGAGTTCTTTGAGAAAATCAGTAAGATTAAATCATTATCCAAATAAACTAAAAAGAGAGAGAAAATCCAAATTAACAAAACTACAAATGAAGAGAGATACATAATGTAAGACACCAAGGAAATCCAGAGAATTATAAGGACATACTTTAAAAATATGCACACCACCAAATTAGAAAATCTTAAAGAAATTGATGATTTTCTCAATACATATCACTTACTGAAGTTAAATCAAGATCAGAGAAGCAATTTAAATAAACCTATAATCCCCAGTGAAATAGAAGCAGTCCTTAAAAATCTCTCAACCAAAAAGAAGCCCAGGGACAGATGGTTTTAGTGTAGAATTCTGTCAGAATTTCAAAGAAGAGTTAATGCCAATATTCTTCAAATTATTCCACAAAATAGAAACTGAAGAATCATTGTCCAATTCATTTTATGAGACCACAGTTATCCTGATACCCAAACCAAATAAACACCCAACAAAAAAATAGAATTACAGACAAATTGTCCTTATGAACATAGAAACAAAACTTCTCAATAAAATCCTTGAAAACAGAATCCAAGAACACATCAAAAAGATCATTTACTATGATCAAGTAGGTATGCTTCATCCCAGAGATTTGGGGATGGTTCACCTTAAGTAAATTGTTAAATATAATCCACCATATAAACAAACTGAAAGAAAAAAATAAAAACTAAGATTGTCTTATTAGATACAGAAAAAGACCTTGACACCCTTTCATGATAAAAGTCTTGGAGATATTAACGATACAGGGAACATACTTCAACATAAATAAAGGCAATATACAGCAAACCCGTAGCTAATATCAACTTACATGGAAAGAAAGAAACTCAAAGAAATTCCAATAAAATCAGGAATAAGAAAGGCAAGGTTGTCCATTCACTTGCTTTGTTATAGTTACTCCAAGATAATTTATATTATTTGAGACTATTGAGAAAGGGGTTGTTTCCTTGATTACTTTCTTAGTCTGTCATTTTCTTACAAAAGGGCTGTTGATAATTTTGTATCCAGCTATTTTCCTGAAAGTAAAACAAACAACAAACACAATTGATAGCTCATGCTGGTGAGGAGGTAGAAGAAGGTGAACACTCATCCCCTACTGTTGGGAGTGCAAACTTGTACAGTCACTATAGAAATCAGTGTGGCAGTTCCTCAGAAATATGGAAATTGATCTACCTTAAGACCTAACTAGCCAGGAGATGGTGGCACATGTCTTTAACCCAGCAGAAGCAGGCATATCTCTGTGAGTTCGAGGTCAGCCCGGGTCTACACAGCTACTTCCAGGATAACTAGGACTGTTACACTGAGAAACCCTGTCTTAAAAAAAAAAAAACAGAAAAATAAACCAGATCCAACTATACCATTCTTGGGCATATACCCAAAGGATGCTTCATCCTACCACAGAGACACTTGCTCAGCCATGTTCCATGTTGCCCTCTTCATTAATAGCAACCTAGATGTCCCTAAATAGAAGAATTGATAAAGGAAATGTGGTATATTTACACAATTAAGTATTACTCAGCCACTAAAAATTAAAATCATGAAATTCACAGGTAAAAGGATGGAACTAGAAAAAAATCATCCTTTGGGAGGTAGCCCACACCCAGAATGACAAATATGGGTTGTGGATATGGGATGTTGATATTATAGGTGGATAAGTCATGATAGCTAAACTATAACTCACAGAACTTCAGAGGTTATGTTTAGAATAAGGGACTAGGAAGACAGACAGATTTCCTTAGAAAAAGGAAATAGATTAGATTAGTTAGGGGTTAGATGGGGCTGGGATGGGAGGATAAAAGTAGAGAGGAAGTCAAAGGAAGAATGATGGGGAGAGACAGCTAAAATTAAGAGCCTTTTTAGGGGTGTATAGAAACCTAATACAGTAGAAGTTTCCTAAAATATATGTGTATATGAAAGTTATCTAAATAAAATTGCCAGTTTTGGGGGAGATGGAACCTCAACTGAAGAAGGATGGATGCTTAAAAGAAATCCCACACTATCTCAGAATTGAGTATAATAGTTATTTATTTGGGGGAAGACTCACAAATCACAATCCTCTGCTGAAACGGGGAACAACAACTGAATCCCACAGCTGGAAAAGAGGCCAGACATGTACTTTACTTTGGCATATATAGTATAAGAGGCCACGCCCAAGTGGATGGGTAACTTAAAGTCTACTGGTGGTAGGAATTCCTACCGGCACCTCCCCGTTTTGTTTAAATCCCCTCTGTATGCTGTTAATATCATTGATTAATAAAGAACTGCTTTGGGCCTATAACAGGGCTATAGGGGAACAGAGCTACGTGGGAAAACTAAACGGAATGCTGGGAGAAAGGAGGCAGAGTCAGAGAGAAGCCATGTAGTCCCAATGAACAAAACTTTAGCCAGTAAGCTACAGTCACATGGCGATACACAGATTAATAGAAATGGGTTAAATTAAGATGTAAGAGTTAGCCAATAAGAAGCTAAAGGTAATGGGCCAAGCAGTGATTTAAATAATATGGTTTCTGTGTGATTATTCAGTTCGGGGCTGCCAGGATGAACAAACGGCCTCCTTACTACACCCAACTGGATAGCCCATCACCAAATGAAACTTCAAGAATTGGATTACATTTAAATGAGTTGTTGACCAAATGGATCCTGTGGGAACCCCCAAACAACCAAGTTGTTCCAAAGACTATAGGTTGCTGTCCACAAATTGACTGCAAGGGCCCATTGTTGACAACAACACCTACACAACTCAATGAACATGTAGAAGTTGAGCTGGTGCCTACATAAAGCCTTTGCCTATATGTGCTAGAGCCTTTAGTACAGGAAGGTACATTGCATGCTACCAATGGAAAAACATAAACCACAAACCCAGCTAAAATCTCTTTGATCTACAATGGTGTCCTGCCTGCAAGACATGCTTGTGCAGGGGTGGCACAAAGCTTGTGGGAATAACCAAACAATGTCTGATTTGACTTAAGGTCCACTCCACAACATGAAACATATTGGATACGACTTGTGTGACCAAGAACCTGAGGCTGGATAGTCTAAGGACCTAGGGTAAAATCAAATACTACTCTTCTAAAAACAAACAAGCAAGCAAGCAAACAAACAACCTAAACCAAAAATGCAGCTATAAAATGGCTCCTAATGATATTCTGTTATACTCATAGATCAGTGCCTTTCTCAACCATCAATCAACAGAGAAGTTTCCTCCTGCAGCAGGTGGGAACAAATACAGAGAACCACAGCCAGATATGATGTAGAGAGTGAGAGACCTTGGAACACTTAGCTTCAAAAGGAATGTCTCGACCAAATCCCTCTCCTCAGAGCTAAGGGAACCCCACAAAAGAGGAGGCAGAAAGCATGTAGGATCAGGAGAGGATAGAGAACACCAGGAAAACAAGGCCCTCTGAATCCACATGAGCAAAGCTCGTATGAACTCACAAAGACTGAGGCAGCATGCATAGGGTCTGCCCGGGTCTACACTAAGTGGGTTCCTAGAGCTGAAAGGAGAAGTAGACACATGTCCCCAACCATAACCCAGAAGCAATCTACCACTGACAACCATTCACAAATGAAAATTTGCTTTCCTCCAAGGGAGTCATACCAAGGAAATAAACTACTCTTAATGTAGGCCCCATGTCTAACAGTAGATGGCCAACTAAAAGCAAACACTACAGCATCTTTGGAGGTTCCTTGTTTCTCAATGTCATAGAAGGCCTATTTGTATTGTAAAAAAAATTTATTTTATGTTTTTACTTTATTTTGTTTACATATTTTTTTAATTCTCTCTCTTTTACCTTACATGTCCTTTGAGTATTTATTATGGCTTCCAGTTAGTGTTTTTATGGCATTCCTGAGTTTGCAAATGAGTAGGTCTCTGTTTTTTGTGCCGTCTCTTGGTCTCTTTTCCTTCTGTTTGTTTTGTGCAATTTCAATGTAGTAGTTTTCATTTTATCTAATCATATTTTACTTTATTATAATTTTATTTTGCTTTTATCTCTTAGAAGCCTTTGGCTTTCTAATGAGAAACAGAAATGGGGTGGATCTGAATGGAAGGTGAGGTCAAGAGGAACTGGGAGGAGTAGAGCGAGGGGAAACCACATTCAGAATCTATTATGTGCAAAAAACTTTTCAATAAAAGGGAAAAAATTCTCTTTTGCAATTGCCTTCTGAAATGGCTTGTGAGCTCCAATAGAAAAGCAGGCTGACGACTGTCCCTTGCCTCATTTCTGAAACCCAAACAGTATAATCCAATTTAACCAACTGCTTTATCCACTCATCTAGACTTTTGGCAAACTCCAAGAAAAAAAATCAAATCCCCTGTCAAAGGATGGAGATTTGTCACTATTGAAGATAGTCAAAAAAATTAGCTTCGGGCTCTGAAAGCAATTTCAGGAGAACTTCTCAAATTATGTTAAACAACGGCTCTGCTGTTGGAATAAATGCGTCTCCTGTCAGGGTAGCTTCTTGGAAAAAGATACGGCAATTTGGATTTGTAATTTTTGCTTCATTTCTTGAACAGTGGAAGCACATTTATACATCAAGTGTGCAGGAAATGATGGCCATCTATTCTGCAAACAACCATAACAATAAAAACTTAAATAGTTTCAGTCAGTGTACCAATCTTTGCACACCAGTTGACACCTAAGATTTTGAATGGAGTTCTACTGTTCCTGTTAATGGCTATTTCAGGCTATCTTACCCTTATCAACAGTTTCCTTGGTAACTATCAATTTCTTTAATAGTATACTTTAATATAATAGTAGATATAAATTAAACTCATAGTTATATGGACTATCATCTTTCCAGCCCAATCATTAGGTCATTCCACATATTTCAGGTTTTTTCCACATTCATACATGTTAATTTATATTTTCAATGTAACCATTGAGTTTTATAGGATTGATCCTGAATTTTAAATAAAAACTTAAAGTTAGGGCATGGTGGCACACACCTTTAATCCCAGCACACAGGAGGCAGAGGCAGGCAGATCACTGTGACTTTGAGGCCAGCCTGGTCTACATAGCAAGTTCTAGGACAGTCCAGACTAAACGTGGAGAAACCCTGTCTCAAAAACCAACCAAACAAAAAAATGCTGCAGTTCCTTGTTCACTTTGCTCATTTTTTTTTGTGGCTACCTGGAGCACAAATTTTGAGGTAGGTTCCATGACTTCATATGGACTAAGTGGGAAAGAATTCCAAGCTTTTCTATGTTGTCATGATCAAAAAATACAGGAATAGACTATATTTGATGTTAATATTTTATATTTATTACTGCTTTGATTTTTTGTAATACAAATTCCTCTAGGGTGGATAATGATCATCAATTTTATCTAGGGAAATAAAGGATTTCTACATTGTGAGGGGAGAGAGCACAAAGGGCTGAGTTTATATTATGAATGGGACAGGTTATCAGAGGAGAAAATAAAGCAGGATTATGGCAAATATGGGCAGGAGTACCACATGTCTGTTGTATCCTGACTCAGTCCTAATAGATTTTAAATGTTCCTTTAGGTTGATGTCATTATCTCTTCTCACTGTAATGGACATTATAAAAACTGAAACATCCATATTACCATTGTTATCTTCTTTGGATATTGGTTCCATTGAGCTAAACCAAGTTTTTTCTGAAGTTATCATTGGCACATTTATCATGGTCATAACACATGACAGACATCCTTAGCAAAAGGATTTTACGATACTGCTGGATGTTGACTTAGGAAGTGATATTACAGTATTGTATCTTGCTCATGTCTCTGGTCAGTATTCCATCTGTGGTTCCATTATTTCCCTTCCTCTGCCTAGATAGAGGCACTAGAAATAGGACAAGAATTCTTTCTCTTAATTGCTGTCTTTGCTGTGAACACGAAAGTAAGCAGGGAGAAGAGCCAATGCAGATGTACTACAACCTGGAGTCGGCTCATAGTTTCCTAGGTTGACTCTAATGCCACTCTTTCCTCCGTTCAGCCTTTCCCCCTCTTTCAAAAGGTTTCTCTCTCTCTGAACCTTCTCTTGCTGTTCCTTTCTTTGTCTTGTTTTTCTATATCACTTAGATGTAGTCATTCAGAACTAAATAGAGGGCCAACCTCTGAACTAATCTATAGTATATTGCTGTGACCTGAATCCTATTTTCTCAGTTACCAATAAATTGAAATTCATTCCTCACAGCTTCCCGACATAACCTCTGACTGATTCATACTAAGTCTTTACAGATATACAACCTGATTTAGATGCTGGTTCACTTTCATGGTAATTCAATATGCCTCTCCAGGAGGAGCTATCCAAGGTGGTATTATCTAAAGTTTTCTTAAAGTTTAAGACAATATTCCAAAAATAACTTGAAAAGCACCAAAGTAAGTAAATTTTCACAATTCAAGACTTTGCTTTGGTGTGTTTATGCTTTTATGACCCCTTTGTGTGAGAAGTAATTGGATGTGTATCTAAGAGAAATCACAGTTCAAACCAGCCACTATGTGCATACCAACTGATGTGGCTAAAATATAACCAGTGGATTAATGATAGAGCTTCAAAAATAAGTTTGGAAAAGTGAGGTGGGAAAAAATCTCAGCTGAACACATACATCACTGCTTATTCAGTGTGTCAACTTGTTTGTATAATTGAATATTTATCAGTGATACAACACAATTGCACTTATATAACAGATGGGAGACTTCGTGCTATGAAATATTACTTCACACAATGCTCACCACCGGCCACTGCCAATGAGGGCAACTTTTCTCTTAAAAATAGAAAGCTTGCTCTTAATTTTATGTAACAATGCTAGTTACAGGGATTGATAAAGATCTCAGGTAGAAGACAGGTTATAAATTATGTGGGTTGGGAATGGAAGACAAAGACCACTGGATAGCTCATTTCCACACCATTCTGGGCTAGCGTAACAAATTGGCATTATATATATACGTCTCCAACAAGTTAGAATTTCTTCATAAATTTACAGAGAGCTTGGTAGCTTCACTGGAAAGTCTTTGTTAGCCAGCTGTCTTTTCCCAGGGATTCGCAATTAGTATGCATTTTTAAAATAGTTGCTTGACTAGGAAAAGCTTAAAGAACTTCCAAAGTGGACTTTCTGTCTGCCCATTGAATACTAGTATGCTTTAAAGTGGATAAGGAAATTAATATTCTGAAGGGTAAAGACAGTGCCAAGAAAGCAGAGTGTACCTTTCTTTGAGCAAGATGGTCTAAGTGGTCACGTCGTGTCCACTTACACTGAGAGTGAGAGCCATTGGAATAAAAATCTAAACAAGAAAGCAAAGCATAAGAAGCACAGTCAAAGAGCAAATACCACATAGCACGGGGGAAACCTGCAGACATAGCAGAAATAGCACAGAAGACACAGACTATCTAAAAACTAATAAATAAATAAAACAAGTGAGCCACAGAAGTAAATGTGTTAATATAATAGGTGGCAATTTTAGAGAAGCAGAGTAACAACCAAAAATCAAGCAAACGTAGAAGGATTTATACAAGAGAAGACAAATGTCCAGAGAGAGTGATTCTATATCAACACTATGATAGTGTAAAACGCACATGTGTCTTAACAGGGATATGAATATAGATAAAAGCTCTTATAAACTCATTGGGTGGATGGTTTAAGAGAAGGGATGAAGTAGGGTTTGGTGGGAGAAGTTGAAACAAAGTAGGTGTAGAGAAACTCAAGGGCCTTCGGACAATGTCCAATTAGATTCATGATAACTTCTGCACTTAACACTCACCCCCTAGAGCTAGTGGATTTCAATTATTACAGTTCTAGGAACCCCAGTTTTGAAGATACATGCTGGATATTTGACCTAAGGGGGTATGAGTCACATCTCTAGCTCTTCTTCCTAAAGTACCTTTGTTAGGCATCTCTTTGATTCCTCTCTTCAACTGTGTGCCTCAAAGATGAGGAAGGAATGTCCACCTTTCTATTTACAAATAAACCACAAAGAAGTTCTAATTGGATTTCATTAAGCCCCGTATTTTGATGTTGTGTTTTAAATGCTGAACACTCCCCAAAGTTGTCATACAAACCCTTGGACTCCAGAGTGCTGGGGCTGGGAAGTGTTGTACACCTTTAAGAGGTGGGGTCCTTGACTCAATAAAGTGTGCACTTAGAGAGACTCTTCCCTCCCTCCCATCTGCCCTCCCCCCTCCTCTCCCTCTCCCTTTCTGCTCCTGTTTCAGATCTGATCACTTGGTCCTGCACACATTTTCTGTTTCTGTTCTTTGTTTCGTTTTTTTGTTTTTTTTCTATTTGGTGTCCAAATAATCTATGAATTTTACCAATTTTTATCCCTATTGTTTATTTGTATGTGGATTTTCTTAGGTTATTTTCTCCTCTCATACATATTTATTACTTTTTATGCAGAACAGTTCAGAATAGACATAATCCTAAGCCTTGATATCTTTGTTTTTCTCTCACTGTATATCTAAGATATGGTCTAATAGCAACTGTAGCAACACTAATAAAAACCCAGAGACAGAAATTGGGGTTCAACCTGAAAACCAGAAAAGCAAAACAACCACACCACTAGAGAAGTCTTACATCCATCATGACTGGGCCACCACAGAGTAACCATACTAATCAGACTAAGCAGCCTAAGCTTCTCCCTCCTCCCATTGCATATTCCCTCTTGTGCTGGGATTAAAGGAGTAGGACTCCCTAGGACTGGGATAAAAGGTGTGAGCCATCACCACCTGGGTTTGTTTCTGCATTGATCTTGTGTAGCCCAGGGTGACCTTGAATTTACAGAGATCCACCTGCCTCTGCCTCCCAAATGCTGGGGTTAAAGGTGTGTGCCACCACTGCCTAACCTCTAGTGGCTTAGCTTTGCCCTTCTGAT
>LOJH01026129.1:0-15244 GCA_001685095.1 Ellobius talpinus
TATATATATATTTAAAGGTAAATAATTTAATAATCACTGGTGAAATTTTATATCAAAAATAATGCTTTTGGAAAAGTGATTTAATTTCAAACACTCGAAATAAATATTGGATATCTTGATACCTTGCAAGATACAGTTTCTTTAAGAAATAAACTATGAAATGAGACAAGAAGCAGACACGTATTTTAGTACTGTCTTTAACACAGACATAAAGACATGGCCATGGTGATAATATGAGACTTGCTAGAAGTAGACAAGAAAGTTTAAGAATGGTACAAAGAAAAAACAATTGATCAGAAAACTTTGTTTCAATGCTCTAAAATGCCAGTTATATCCATCAACAATTTATTTTATTAGTCAGAATAACTTATATGAATTATATCAGATTAGAAATATAAGATATTTTTAAGTATGAGCAAAATCTTTTGTTCAATTACTTTTTTCAGATTTCGTATTTATGTCTCCAAAAGACTTTAGAGAATGCTTTGTATTTCAAAAGAACTAAAGAATTTTTTTAATGAATCAATCAAGAAAAGAAGAATTCAGATTTTAAAACCAAGAGCTGTGTTGTCTAGCTTATTTATTTAAGCTCCCATAAGAAAATAAGAGCAGTACGTTCAAGTTTCTATTGTGATACTTAAGAAAACAAAAATTCAATAGGAAGAATTAAATTGAAAGTCTAGTCTAAGAAATAATGTCTGTGCTGAAAATAGCCATTTCTAGAATAATGTTCTGATGAGCCTCCAATTAAGAAATAAGTTTCTAAATTATTTTGAAATTTTAGTACCTACAAGTAGAAACTAAATGAATTTTCTCTCAATTTTGACAGGAGCCAGATCAATCTGATTTTAAATTTAAAAATGCTATATTTGCAATCTGTCCTTTCATCAATAAAGGGCAGTCAATTGAGTTTTTCCTCACTGGCAAGCCTAAATGTTGAAACACTCACAGATTTTCTCCACTTTGACATGATACCACCAGTCACAAGTTTGGGTGAGGCTATGTGTTCCATTAGGAATCTAGGTTCAATAAAGTATTGTATAAATTGCATAAATTAAACATAAATGAGTTTTGCATTTAGGCTTTGATCCTGTTCTCAAGATATCCCTGTATATGTGTATAATCCAAATTATGAAAAACAGCCAGATCTGAAATTCTTCTGTCTGAACATTATCATAAGTGTTTCTCAATCTTTAGTCACCTTTATAAACTAGAAACAAACCATCCTAGATTAAACATTCACTAATGGAATAGAGCACAGAATTATAAACAATATCACAATATACTATTACTATTTGAAATTATAAAATTGGATAAGATACTTTTAACATATGACCTTTTAATAATTCCCTAAAGTAATTCAATATCAATTAATAATCTTACTTTTGACTTTTTAAAGATGATACACATCAATCTCTCAATGTTATGATGATATGAAGTCATTAACTAAGTAAAAAGAATGAAATGTAGTTGCTGTAAAATATTTAGCATTGATTATGAAGCAAAAGAATGACATAATTTGAGACAAAAAGAAAATGTAAAGATCTTAGAGATGTTTTTTATTTTTACCTTATCATGCTGTCTTTTTAAAGAAAATCAGGCTGATTTAATTTAAATGGTTTTACATAATAGGATTATAATTGTCTTAATTAGTTTGGACTGCTATAAGGAAGGAAGTTCTGTAGACTAAATTACTTCCAAAACCAGAATTGTATTAGGTTTGGTGTGCTGGAAATCACATCAGGTGTCAACATACTCTGGTTCTGGGGAGGTTCAGGCTTAAGGATTGTTGACTGCTTAGTGAATCCTCTCATGGAGGAAAGAGGGGAAAAGAGTTCTTACGCTCCTTTCATAGGAACAACGATCCAATTTGTGATGTCATTGTACTCATACCAAATTTTCTCTCTAAAATCCTGCTTCCGAATACCAGTGGAAGTTGAAGGTTTCAACATGCAAAAAATAGACAGCTCATTGCATGTAACATCACTGTTTACAAAGTAAATATAACATTAGCTTTAATATAATCCCATTATTATTACCTGAAACATTTAAGAAAGCAGCTGATACATTTTAGTAAAAGAGTAAAATACGAGACTTATGATAAGCTTAGGAACTTCAGTGAGGTTTCTCTGTGATAAAATTGGAAAAATCAGGAGGAAATGGGGGGAAATTACAATAGGTGAACTTAAATCCTCACAGTCAGAGAAGCAGCTTCTTCCTGTTTAGGTAGATACATGCCATTATGTCAAACAATGGTTCTACCTTTATCAATTGTTAAAAGTGAATATTTAATGTTTTCCAGTGTAACTGAAATGCATGTCCTCCAATTCATCTTGCATAATGTGTTCACTGAAATGAACTAGAACATTCCACAATGGAATATGAACAAGCTCTTATTTCCAGGATCAGAACACTAGATCCAAGTGTTAATCAGAAATGTAGAACCACCAGCAATTACCATTGCCCTCTCACTTCAAGGTCCTTCCAGTCACAATTTGCTTATTTTACCAAAACAATTCAGATTCCGCACTTGTTACCACTGCTACCACTCCAACTGCATCTAAATCTGCCACTGACCCTCTCGCATACATCCATGCCCTGATTTTATATTACAGTTCTTGGAGGAAGAGGTCTTTCCCCACCATGATCTTTCCCCACAATGCTGTTTTATAAAATGATAGAATGTCATTACAGCTCTATTTCCTTAAATTAAAAATAATCTTCTCCAGAGTAATTTAGTGGACAAAGGACAAAGAGGGTAGGTGGGGAAAGAGAAAGGAAGGATAACTGGGAAGTTGAGTATGATGAAAGTACATTGAATAAGTATATGAAAATATACTGAATACCATTATATATACAATTAATTATTTAAAAAACAACCTGCTTATTTGCTTCAGTAACAATCTTTGAATGTGATATTCAGTATTTGATCTGACTTAAGACATGATTGACACTTGATAAATGTTGCCTCATCTTGACTCAATTTGTACCTCTAATATTCCAATGGTTCTCTAATCTGAATCGGAATCGCTTAATTTGCCTGATTTTAGGTTTTTTTTTTTCTATCTCTTCAAAGTCTTTGAATTCAGAATGTTCACTTTTGGTCTTTCTGAACTTTCTTTCCTCATTGTCTAACTTCTGCTTTCAATACTAAAGTCTTATAAGTCTGGATTCAAAATGTCCATTTCCATTCTTTATACTTAACACATTTCACCTTTTTTTTAGTTTTTATGCTCAACAGATGAATATTCCAATTCGACCAACATCCATTTGCACAATTTTCAAAGAACTGTTAAAATTAGAGGAAAGGGGATGATTACAATAGACTATACAAAATATTAATAACTTTCTATTGTAATAATAAAATAATTTCTATCTTTGACCCTTATTTTGTATGTAGGAAAAACTTATTCTCTGTCACTACATGCTTATTGGGTTCTATATAGACCAGAAATCTGACGTTGTAAGTAAGTATTGTCCCCAAAGCTGGGCATCTGCTGCTCCGCAGTGGTTTGTGTTGCGTTGAAGTGTTTATGGAATCTTCTCTGTTTCCTGTTATTTTTTCTCCAAGTTTACCTTCTTATTACCTGATGACTCTGGCTCCTGGTGTACACAGCAGCCATTCGTCTCCCTGTCATCATACGTGTCTTTCATTGCAACAACCTGACCTCTGATGATTCCGCTGGAATTGATGACTTTGGTTGAAAGGTAAAAGGCAGTTCAGGACTGGCAGTAAACAGGCTGCCTCAAACTTTCCTGAGATTTCCCTGTTTTATTAAGAAATTAACTATACTTTTATTTGGAAACTAAAAAAATAGCTTTTCTTCTATTCATGAAATATTCCACATGTGTTTTAGTCTGTCCAGGACATAAGATTCTTAAGTAACTCAGTAACAGGAATTTATTTTTCTAGTTGCTCCAAAGGACATCATGTCTTAACAATGTGATGTCAATGGAAATTCTTTGTATTGAATAAAACCCAATGATATTTTCTGATCAATATAACTATATCCTCATTTCTAACAAATGAAAACTTACTACACTATCTGTCTTCCCCCCAACATAATATTTTTTACTATTTATTTGGGAATTCCATACACCCTGATTATATTCCCTTCCATTTTCTCCCAGATCTGCCAACCCACCATTGCCCTACAAATTCCCAAAAGCAAAAGTCTAACCCAGTTTGTGTTGGCCATATACTCATGGAAGCCTGGATAAACTCCCACTGGGCTGCCCCTTAAAGAGAAATGACTCCTACCCCAGCCCTCTTCTGAGGCCAATTTTAAGAATTCTCTTCAATACATCATGTCTGGACTGGTGTTTTTTTTGGGGGGGGAGGGGAGAGGTTGGCTCAGAGCCTTCCTTACTCCTTATTCTCAGTTACGAGTCTGCAGTCACTTATACTACTGCAAAAGACGCCTCCCTACACATAGCAGTCAGCAACTGCACAGATCATAGACTTCTTCATGGTTTCCAGTGGGACAAGGATCACAGACATCAACCTTGTTCTCAGCAGCAACATGGACATTAATGTGGATTTTAGCAGTAGCATGGATCATAGAAAGCTTTTGAGGAGACTTAACTCAGAAAATGAACCATTGTTCATGTTAGTTATCTTTTCACTGCTCAGTTAGGGTGATCCTGTAGTTGAGCAGCATACTAGGGGCAGGACCTGTAAGAGCTACAGCTTGCTGAATGCTATATAACCTAGGCACTGGCTGGACTGCTGGTACCCAAGGCCAGCCCTTTGCAGCCTCCTGGCCAGCAGCATGGAACTGATGCTCTTGCTGCCCTACTGGGGGAAAAGAACACAGTGTCTGGTTTTTCGATAGGTATGTAAAACAGTTAGGCAGATGGGCAGGAATGCATGGAAATAGCAAACAAGGAAGAAAAATAAAGAAGGAATAAACGAATTAATTCAATAAGATTGCAGAAATAAGCAGTTGAAATAATTACCATTAAAATAGAAAAAGATCATTTCTTTTAAAAGTCTTTAAAAGAAATTCTACATCTTTTCTTATTTTTCATTGTTCAATATTAAAGTTACTTTCATTACTATTGATTGTTCTCCAGATTTTTTTGGACGTTTTACTCACATGTCATAGATTTCCTATTTCATTTACCTTGTATTATAATTTCAACATATTAACATGTTTTGTTTCTTAAATTGTGGTTGTTTGGGTTTGATTTTGAAATGTTCCCACAGGCTCATGTGTTTGAGAATTTGATCCTCAGTAGGTGATAGTTATAACAGAAGTTGTAGAAATTTCAGACTTAGAGTTTAGTTGGCAGAATAGGTCCCTTGGTATAGAACTTGGAGATTACACTCACTTCTGGTTCAGCCTATGCTTTCTGTCTACTGGTCCACTAACAAGTTCACAAACAGAATCTGCGGAGTCTTCCATACTAGAAACGAGTACCAGCATTCCCTCCTTGCCATGAAGAAAATCCCTCAGAAACTATGAGACAAATTGCATTTTATATCCTATATAATGCTTATTCCAGGAATTTTGGTACAGTCATGCAAGAGTAAGTTACAGAGACTCTATACTTCCAGATGAGTTTTGTGTTATCTCAAAATTTAGTACTTAATGACAATTTTATTAATATTTTTATTCCTTTATTCCCTGTGATTCATTTTCTTAAAAAAGAGAGAAGCTCCCAAGCTTGTCTCAAGTTTTCAATATTCTAGATTAGCCTGCCAAGTATTATGATTACATGATTATGATCACATGATATGACATATGACTAGAGTTCTTTTTATTCCATCTTAAGATAATATAAAATAAATTAACAGATCTCAAATACTAAATACCTGTTGTTTCATTTTCCCTCTTGCATACACACTTCAGAGTTAGTCTGTGGCCAGTTAAAGTAAAAATTGTATTTTTCACTTTGTCCTACCAGTATTGTTATGTGATTCAGGTCAATAGTATATTTGTCTAAGTTTCATGAATGACTTCAGAAACTGCATTGTACTTAAGAGAGTTATTGTATCTATTTTCATATTCATTCTTCCGATGGACTTGAATGAAGATATGATAGATCACAATGAAACGTTTTTCAATGCTAATGTAGATAAATACATCCATGTTCCTTGACAGAGTCTATATCCATTTATAAGAAGAAACATAAGTTTCTACCTAATCTATCCATGGTTACTTCACATGATTTATACCCATAGCTCATAGCCCAAAGTACAACCTAAATATTGATGTAAATATCAAAATAATTCATATAAATATATTTCCTTTGTCTACTTTATGATTTTAGTTGTATCCTTAAGGAATTTAGAAACTTTAGGACATAGTAGCACAAGACTGTAATCCCAGTTCTTGAGAGGTTGAGTAGGAGGATTGCTGCAAATTTTGACCAACTTTGGTTACATAGTGATTAGGAATGTAGCTAAAACTACCAAGAAAGACTCCATCTCAGCAGAAAGAAAGAACAAACAAACAAATATTCCAAAATCCCAAAGGACAGAACCATCATGTTAAACCCTTTGAACTCCAGTATTTCAGAAAATGACCATTCAGTTCTGATGAACTGAGGAAATCCCTACTCCAACATGACTAGAGTCTTTGTAAAAAAAAATGGAGATGTAGGAAGAAACATGATGTCAGAGAAAACATACAAAGTTGGAACTAAATTCCCATTGACCACAGGCCTATCAGAAACTGGCAGAGTAGTCTTGGACAGATAGTGCATTACAGGTTCAGGGGAAATACATCTCTGCTCACATTTTGATTTCAAACTTCCAACCTCCATTCTTGTGACACAACACGTTTCTATTATCAGTTCCCCATATTGAGGTGCTTTAGGACTGGAGACCTAGAAAAACATATAGTCATTTTTCTTCCTTTTGTAATTTAGCATGAAAATGGGTTGTTACAGACTAAAAATAAAATGAATTTATTTCATCATTATTATGTAAATGTGCATGAATAAAGTAGTGAACAATTACATTAAAATATTTAAAGCTAAATTATTGTGCAGCTGTGGATAAATTAAATTTAAAATTAATATTTTCTGCTTCTTTTTAACTATTTCTTCCCCTAAGAAGAAAATACCTCAGCCTCAGTGTGATATCAGTTACAATAATAGCATTCTTATACAAAATGGATGTAATTACATTATAATGCAAAAGAAATTAAAGAGTTATGCACATATGCATTCTACATGCAAAATAACATCATCATAACTGGTGATATTTGGGCCTGGAGTTTCCAGAACTCCCTCTCAGAGAACTGACATACCACATTTCAGTGAATAAATTTATGTAGTAAGAATGATATCATCAGTAAAATACAACACTATCAACATGAGCTGTCAAAGAAGACCTACAGGATACCTCAGTTCCTATTGGTCTAAAAGTTGAGACACTAATGCAGCAGCAAGCACTAACTGCCTTATCAATATTCCAGAGTTTAATCCTCCACAGTGCAGTTGTTCTTAATCTCTGAATGTAAATTTTAAATTGCACTAAAATTACTATGCAGCCAAGAAAAGATTTAGTTCTCAGTTAGGTGTCATCCTAGGTATGTTTAGATTCATTTTTGTGACTTTGTTAAATATATTTTGCTCAATATATTCAAATACATCTTTATTTCTGTGAACAGAGAAAATTCAGTATGTTACTTTATAGTATATCCCAGAAAGCATTTGCATTTCTTTCCATATAAATAATTTATGTACACCTGACAAAACGTTTTCTTGCCTTGTGCTTGAAGCCATAGCTGAACTTTGGTTTAAGGCAAAAAGAGATATTTAACATCTTTATATCTTGCCATGTATTATTGATGAATCTTTTAGGCTAGATTGTATGCCATATGCAGATGATCATAAAATCTTACTTTTAATTTAATTTCTATTAAATTATTCTTGAGAAAAATAATATTTGCTTAAGATGCTTAAGGTCAGAAGCTCAATGAATCTGTAATTCAATTAAGAAAGGAAGAGGCTTCTTTTTACATTAATTGGAAGTGGTTCGAAGGAGAAAAAGGAAGGGAGAAATGTAATTATATTTTAATCTCAATTTTTTTTAAATTGAGACTTTAATTCTTATCCATTTTGTTCTTAGAATTAGTTTATTATGGTTGTCATATCATAGTATTCAGAACTCAGTAGCCTTAAAAACAAGAATTAATTACTTACAACTTTAGAAATCTGAAATCAAAATGTTAGCATGGCCATGTTTCCCTTACCATCCAAACTTTTTTTACAGTTGCTTAGCAATTATTTGATTCTGTGTATTGCTCTCCTTTCATGCAACTTTATGCCAACCCACAGATACTTTTTATGAGGACACCAGCCATGTTGTATGAAATCCTACCTACCTACCTCACCATAATTAGATTATTCTGTAAAGATATCATCTATAAATAATGCCTCTTTGCAGGCACTAGGTGTTAGGACTTTATACTTTTCCTTTAGGGACATAATTCAAGCTATTCTACTCCCCAAATCTGGTGAGGTTAAAATGTATATTTATAGGTGTATAAGTGAACTATGGGTAGTAATATTAGTCCCAACGTCATTTATCTTAATGTAAGTGTTACAGATGTAACAAAAGCATTGTGTGTACTAAAGGTAGCATTGGATGTTGATATACAAGATGGGAAAATTCTTACTTTTACTCATTTTATTCAGTCCTATATTTTTCTTTTATTGAAAATAGATATTTTTCACACAATATATTCTGAACTTGGTTTCCCCTTCACCAATTTCTTCCAGATCCTTTTGACTCACTCAAATCCACATCATTCTTTCGGATATTAAGAGGACAATCAGATTCCTCCTTGATCACCACAACTGTCTTAATCCTCAGTATATTCAATAAACTCAGAAAAATCCAGTGCATGTATTGGCATTAGTACATTATTTTTTTGTTCCATATGACATTTGCATAAAATTGAATCCTCTGAAAGCTTTTTGGGTGGGTTTACATAACTTGGTGAATCAAGTAAGAAGCCTAGACAAATTTGTATCTCAGGTCTCATTATAAAATAGCTTGCATTATTTTAAGAGGATATCTACAAGCAAAATTAAAAGAGAATATGTCTCATAGTATTCATTGTTCTACAAATCCTGCAGAAATTCCTGGCATCTGTTGTTTTGTTAGGCTTTCTGATAAGTCCTGGGAAAGAAAAAAAGACATTTATTTTTATATTCCTTAATCTTAAACAACAGACAATCTTGTGAGATTGGAGTGAGGAGAGCAAATAATCAAAATTTATAGGGTAGGTCATGAATTTCCTTTGTATTTCTTAAAATAGGCTTGGAGAAAGACATTCATTGAATATCATATGGTCAAAGATACACACACACACATGGTATTAGGTAGGTTAAGAGAGAGAAGTCTTGCATGATTGATGAGAAGGTGTGATTTAAATAATCACATTGCTTTACATCATTATTATATATTTTGGTAAAGATGATAAAATAATGAACAAAAGCTCCCTGAAACATGTTTGGACAAAATGAAATAATCAAAAAAGTCATTGAAATACATAAAATAATAAAGTTATGTTTCAATAATTTTATTTTAAATGTATGTGTTTATTCACCTGTGTATACTAGTACATATGTGTGTGATTGTGTGTATGAATGTGATTGTGTGCATGTGGAGTCCAGATGGCAATCCTGAGTATGATTACTCAGAAACTGCAGGTGTCTTATTTTGACACAGTCTCTCATTGACTGAGACGGAGCACATTGGGTTGGCTAGGTAGCCAGCAAGCCCAGGGATCTACCTGTCTCCACCCCTCCAGCACTGTATTTGCAAGCTTATAACACTGCAACCGTTTTTTTTAAAAAAAGAAAAAACATGGATTCTGAGGATTTTACTCCAGTCTTATCCATTGCAGAGCAAAAACTACAAAAAGAGCTGTCTTCTCAGATTAGTTTCAGTTATTTAAGTATGAAAGGAACTCTACTTTTTAATGATTGAAGGGGAGAGATATTGATTATATATGTAATTTAAAAAGAAGAGTCTAGAATTCCTTTGATTTTCTAAATACTTTAAGACTGTTTGGCAAGGCTTCTCAGAAGCCTATAAAGAAAACATACTTGGCGTTGAAACTTGCTAATGAATCATATGCTATGGAACAGATTTTGATATTCTAGTTAATAATCCCAGTCAACTTAATGATATAAAAACTGTGTCAAAACAAATTTGGAACAAATTCCTAGTGAAAGATAATGCAATATAATATTTTTACATAACTGTGCTGAAGTATTGGATAAGTAATGAAATATACAGCAATGTAAATCTATTAAAATCATACAGCATAAATATTCTACATTGAAAACAATGCATTTTTTATCATCCATATTAGTCTATTAACTTGATTACTTACACTATATTTGGTATTATTTGAAGTTTTTTGTATTAATGCAATATTGAGTAGTTTTAAGAGTCACAATGCAGCATTAAATAAAGTTTGTAAAATTCAGAAAAGAAGCATTGAAACTTTAGAAAAATGACAGGACCCATGGAATTATAATTTAAAATAATTGGAAGACACGTTTACTAGTAGAAAATTGATCTTGAAGTACAACTAGATAAATATATCTATAAGTATATATTTGATATAATGAACAACAACCATCATCAATTGAGCTGTAAATAAGAAATCTGGTTACTTTTGCTAAATATTTTATTTTTCCTTAACAAGGAGAATATTACTTTCATGAAATGCAAGACTTCAGGCTTTTATATGCAACCACAATGGAGTGTACAGTGTGTACTGTTTCTATGATAAAATACTGTGACAAAGTATTTGAGATAGTTTGTCCTAGTTTACAATTTGGGATTATAGTACACCAACTACAATGGCATGGGTTGTCATATTACATTCCAAATCAAGCAGATAACTGTGAATACTTCTTCTGAGCTCACTTTTTCCTTTTATATAACTTAAAATTCCAGTCAAAGGGATGGTGCCACCCATAGGGGGCATGTCTTCCAATCTCAATTAATATTTTCCCACATTCCCCCACAGGCACATCCAGGCCATCCAAACCCATCTCCTAGGTGTTTCTAGAGCTTCTTGAGTTAACAACTGAGATTAACCTTTAAAAAAGGTAAATGAAATTTTGTTCCATTGAAAAATTTAACCAATTCCTGTATAAACTTTCAAACAACCACACTATCTTCATTTCATCTCACATCTCTTTAACTAAAGTTGGCTTGATTCTTTTTCTTCTTGCTCTGGCTACAAGGTTCTCTCAGCATAGTAAGCTTCTCAGTTGCTATCAGTTGGATGAGACCTGACTCTTTTTCTACTTACAAAACTCAGTGTGGATAACCAACTGGTATGCTCTTCTCTAGGGAAGACTATTTCTCCTATTCTCAGCAATAATTCTTTGTCTAGAGTTGAGGCATCTTGAACTTGTCCTAAAAACATATACATACACACAACATTAAGTAGACTGTGATGGTTATATTTATTTATTTAGGAAAAAATATACATATGAACACACATAATAACACCAACAATTAAAGTAAAAGAGGCCATGAATTTTAAAGAGAGCAGTGAGAAGAGGTATGAAGGAGGGTTGAGGGGGAGGAAGGGAGAAAAAAAGAAAAAATACGTAATTATTATAATATCAAAAGGTATTTTTTTCAACATAGAATTTTCTCAGACGTTACTTTCATTCATTCCAATTTTCCTTGGCCAATTCTGCAACAGACCCATGGGACTCTTTATTCTCTTGAAACTACCTAAATCATGGCTACAAATTATACCCTTTGTTGGGGTTCAAAATGAAAATAACATGTGTATTTTTAGCCTCTCTTCTAACAGAGAAGCAACCTTATCAAAATGCCATTGATTGAAATGAACTGCTGCAGAATATTGACTAAGAACATGTTTCATTTTAACCCATAAGTCAACTACCTACCAATACTAAGCAAGGTCACAGTATGTCAAGCATGAATCAGAGATAGCAATAGACCAAAACACCTGTCCCCTCATGACAGGCAGCCCTTGCGTTACTGCTTTCTTAAGTCTCTGGTTTTGGCACAGTTAAAAGAGAAAAAACAAAGTGAAAATGTTTTACCTCATTTGATAATGCAGAAAAAAACACTTTTAAAATTACCCAGTATATCACTACAATGAAGAAAAGTCCAAGTAATCCAAGAAGTCTTAGCTGAGTTTAGCACCCTGTAAGTGCCCTGGCAATCGCCATGCTGCTTTTGTACAAAGAGAACAACTTGACCTCTTTCTTTCATTTTCATAATTAACAAAGATAATGAATCAGGCAGAACTAATTTTAGATTGGAAAAAAATGATTAAAAGATACATTAATTTCACATACAACTTTTGATGTTGGAAAAGCACTAATAAAACTGCTGCCAATTAGGCATTATGAGAAAAGACAGATCAGCGGAAAGATGTATCTTTTTCCCAGTTGTAAAAGTTCCAATTTTAGCATCTTTCTATTTTTGCATTCATAAAATTCGATCCACATGAAGCATTATTCTGTAGACAATCTTCTATGTGTATCAAGGAAATACAATCAAATCGTATATGTCTCTTCTCTCCATGTTACACAAGCTGACCTCAAACTATCTATATCTCTCCAATAACCTTGACTTCTGATCCTCCTGACCCATCTTCCAAGCACCAGGTGGACAGGTCTTTGTTGTCAGACCTGGCTTCTGTTCTACTCACTATTATGTATTGAGTGTACTATAGGAAACATTTACAATGTCAGCTTACATGCACTTTTACTTCCTGGTTGCAAGTTGGAAATATACTATGCATAGAATTAAACCTTGTAATTCACCTGTTAAATTAGGCACTTGATATATACACATTTATATTGGCATACCATCATGGATTCTCAGCTTGTTTGGGTATAGTATCACTGTATTTAACTTGACTTCATTGTCTTTTGCTACCTTTGTTTCAATTGCTTTGTTATATTTTGTTTATCATATGGAGAGGTGCTAATAATTATAGTCATATTGACTGTCAAGTTTCAGCCTTTTTTTAGATGCTTCAGTTTTTACTCCCTTTTATATCAGCAAATTTCAGAATCTAGAGTTCTTCAAGTACAAAAAATGTTCTAAATTAAATAGTGTTTTATTTTTATATTATACACATTATGTATTTTGATAGATTTTGTATAATATGATGAATCCGTCATTACTGAGTAATCGTGTCAGTCCTTGCTTGCCACCACACCTGATGTTCTGTGTCTTCCCTGTGACCAACATAGTAAGTAGGACAGAGCTGTAAATTATACTCTGACCTCCACATACATATAATGACTCATAACAGTCCCAATAATTTAATAAATAAATGTAAAAAAGTACATCCTAGTTTATAACACTGATTTTGAGTTTATTTAAGATAGATATTCTGATAAATATGATTTTGGCACATATCATTTTTCTTGAAGAAATATCAAATAACTTTATTCCTTATTAATCTCATTAAATTAGCAAATAATACTGAATTCTTTCCATATGGTGGGCCATTTGCTAAGGACCAGCTGTTACAGGAAGATACATTGATAGTAGGGAATTTTCCAAACCGCCTCCCAACTATGGGTGCTACATATCCAAAGCAACAAATCATAGGAAAGCAAACTTTCAGTGCCTCATCTGCATCAGATCTAGGAAGTTCTAGTTAACACTTTGCTTAGTTACTTAGGCCTTTGGCCTTTATGCTTCTGCCTCCGAGAATCTTTGTTCAGCCGGCTCTCCAATCTAGATGCTGAATTGTGCTTCTCACTATTATAAAACAAGGTTACTTTGTGAAAATAAGCAACCGTTTCCTCCAAGCCTATCTCTTAGGATTGCCGCTAATGTGACCTGAACTATTCACTATTTGGCTGTTCCCTTAAGCAGTCATGCACTGCGTGTTTGGGGGTTGAGAATGATTATTGGATGGATGGATATCTTCACACCCTAGGGATTACATGTTTGTTCTTTCTTATTCTGACCCCTCTGCAGTGTTCTACATTGAGAGGTGGTGGGGAGGGAAAGGTGTTAATTAGCACAAGAGCCTGGAGAATAGGTCACCTAAAGGGTAGGTAAGCCAATTAATTGGAACTATGAGGACTATTGTGTGTTCGAATTCTGAGCTTTGCTGAAGCAGGCACAAAATAATAAGATGTAAAAATGATAAACTAGGAAGTGGAAAGAAAGTCAGATAAAAGCAGAATTGGAAAGGGCAAGGCAGAAATGAAAGGCCAGTCCCCTATGAGAAGATTATTTACAGAACTCAGTAAAGAGCAAGGTAGCGTTAGAATAAGAAATGACTAGAAAAATGTGTTTTAAAAAAAACCCTCATGCTTCTCCAGTGACAAAGGAAAACTAACAGTCAAGCTCGTTGCTTGGGTGTAGAAAATCTGTCAATAGTTCAAAAGCTTCTGTCAAAATTACCAGCATTTTTACAATAAACTTCCAAGTGCAAGTGGATTCTTTAAGAACAACACTAACCCGAGTTTCTGCTTAACATTTTATAATCTCAAGCAGTTTTGAATATTCATTAACAATCGATAGATCATCAAATTAGTCCTCTTAACAAATGCAGTCAGTTCTGTTAGTCCTCTTAATGAATGCAGTCCGTCCTGCAAACCAAGAAGCCCACAGTTTTCTCCATTGTTAGACTTGTGTTACCCAGAACCTGGCCCCGAGTAGACAAAATCAAATGCCCTGCCCTCATTAGCACTGTTGGTCAACAGCTTTCCAGGGGGCTAATTATGAGCACAGGAAGATGCTTTATTATTCCAGGCTCTTATTGTCATTGTTGATTTCTGCTCTGGAGATGGGTTCCTGACATATAATCCAGATGACTTCAACTTTGTAATGTGGCTCAAGGGATCCTAATATTTTAGTTGCCGTTTTTGTATTGTTTTGTTTTTCTCTTGGTCTTCTAACTGCTAGGATTACTGTCACAGACCTGCAAATCTGACGACTGTTAGGTGTTTCAAAAAAAAATCCAAATATGTTAAATAGAAAAAAAGGAATTCATGTCATTGTGGATATTCACTTTTTTAAAAAAGCTTATTGATTTTTGTATGTGTTTAAGTGTGTGGTGTATGTGTGTGTGTGTGATGAATGTGTGTATACATGTTCCACTGTCGATGAGTATAGGCAGGTGAATACATGTGTATGCACATGGAAGTCAGAGCCTGATGCTTCATGTCTTCATCAATTGCTCTCCAATTTGCTTATTTATTATTATTATTATTATTATTATTATTATTATTATTATTATTATTA